>BQNB010023605.1:0-61622 GCA_026074375.1 Tanacetum coccineum
AGTTTAAGAAAAACTCCAAAAAGAAAGTTAAGTAGTGACTGTTTACTTTTCAGCTATTTTCTAGCTTATTTAGGGCTTTTCATAAAAATTTTCTTTTATTAAAAATGCTTATTTTTAGGTGCTTAATAACTTTGCTTTTATAAGTTTTTCAAGATAAAAAAAGGGGAAAGTGGAAATCAGGGGTGAGCAAGGCTCGAACCCCCGACCTCAACACTTTCAACCCTTTTATAACACACACACCACACTCACTACCACTGCGCCCTTGGGTCTTTTTCATTATACCTTTGCAACATTTATTCTTTATACACGTTTTTCCCCCATAAGCTTAATAAGTTGTTATAGCTTATTTCGCAGATTATTCATTAAGCTGTGATATCAAACTTATTTTTCTTAGGATCTAATTAGTATAACCTATTTTTTTGTATTTTTTCTAGAATTTTTATAATTAGTTTAGTATATTTAAACATTTATTTTCATAAAAAACTTTAAAAAATCATAAAAAATAGAAAAATAATCAAAAAAATATATATCTTTTTTAGAAAATTTTCTTTTATCATAAAGTTTATAGGAAAATTAGTTTTACTTTCGTAGGGTCTAATTTGCAAAATTTTGATTTTTAAAGAATGGGATTAGTTCCCGTTCTCGTTTTTCATTTTTTAATGCTCATTTCAACTCCGTTTTTGTTCTAGTTTTCTTTAAACTTACTTTTTAGTCAATTAGAGTCCATTTAAAAAAAATTATTTTAGGTTTAAATTTTAAAATTTTAGGTTTTTTGTCCATCGTTTAGGGTTCCCGTTTTGCGTTTTTAGTTAAAGTTTGATTTCCCGTTATAAGTTTTCGTGCTTAATTGTTATCATTTGCTTATTTTAACTTGTAGAAGTAGATTATCAAATCAATCTTGGTTTCCAATTCAAATCATTGTTCGAACATCAAACGTGGTTTCAATTTCACAAATCGTTGGGGAATAACGACCCGGGAATCATACTTCCTGGTTAATATACGTATTATATTATATATATTTGTGAAGATTTTCCTCTTTACCTTTGTCCTCAAGGGTAATTTGGTAATTTTCCATCATATTATATATATTTTATTATTACGTGTGTTGGTTTACTAGCAATCAATTTTTGGCGCCGCTGCCGAGGAATTGTGATTAAGATTCCTTCGTTTGAAGTTTGTTAATCGTGTTTTGGAGAACCTTTCGTCTTCGAAAGTTACGCTTTTAAGAAAATCAAAAATTAAAAAAAATTAAAAAAAATAAAAAGTAAAAAAATATTTTTAGTTTTCATTTTAGTATAAAGTAGAAGTTAAGATACCAAAATTACAAGAATATTTGCTCTTTTCTAGTTAATTTGTGAATTTAAAATTTACAAAGTTGGTAAAAGAACACCAACAAATAATACCTTCAATTGAGGTATTATCCATAATAAGTTCCCAACTCGAATTAAAGATTTAAAAACTTACCATTTGTGTCACTTACGAGATACGACTCACCTTAAAAAGTAAAAATTTTAAGAGCTACCGTGAAGTAAGTTTGATTAATTGGTTCAAGTTGTCTTTCTCATTGTCCGTTAAAATTAGATTGTGAATAACCTTTAGAAAAGCCAAAAATATTTTTCTTATTATTTTTCTATTTTTCCTTTAATAGTGCATGCGCACTAGACGTTTTTAATTATCCTAATATTTCAACGTCACAATTCCAAGACGTCGGAAAAGACAAGTTTCTAACATCAGTCGATGTACCGAGATGCGAACTATTGTTGCCCCAATGGCAAACGTCACCATGAGGAGCACTCCCGTGCCCCCACGTAAGGTACGAGAGAAGCTATTGTTCTACCAGAAATCAATGCGGATCACTCTGAGATTAAGACGAATTTGCTTTAATTGGTTCAAGCTAACCCATTTAAACGTCGTGAAGTGAGAATCCTCATGCTCTATTCATTAAGTTTTCAAGAGAATTACCGTCGACTTACGATTTAGGAATGTGCCTTATGATGTGATTAAGCGTTATGATGTTTCCATATTCGCATCGAGGGACTGCTAAAAAACGTGGTACGAGAAAGAACCACCAAATTCAATCTTGACTTGGGAGGATCTCGTTACCAAGTTCGTTAACCAATTTTTCCCTCCTTCGAAAACCACTCACTTAAAGAATGAAATTTCTCGTTTTACACAAAAATTCTAGGAAACTTTTAGTGAAGCATGGGAACGATTTAAGGAGTTGCTTAGAGCATGCCCCCATCACGGATTTACGGAGTTAACTCAAGTTGATACCTTTTACAACGGTTTAAACGAGAATGAACAAGACTCCTTAAATGCCGCGGCGGGTGGAAATCTTTTGAGTAAAATGACTAGAGAGGCTTTAAACATAATTGAGAATAAATCAAAAGTTCGTTATTTACGTAATAGATCAAATGCTTCTAGGATGAATGCTACGTCTAGTAAAACGGATGAGATAATCGATAAGCTTGCGGATCAACTTTCGACCTTAGTCGAATTGTTTCTAAAAAAGTTGCCACTTCCCGCTTTCCGGTAAAGCGGGTTGAGGAATCTTTGTGTTACTTGTGGTGTGCCCCATTCTTGGTATTAAATTGTCACGCTACCCGATAACAATCAGGCTAGTGTTTGTGCGACTACGGGTACTTACAATCAAGTTAACCCTCCGAACCGTGTTAGTAATCAAATGGCACCACCAGGTTTTGCTCCGGTGCAAAACAATGGTCAAAATAGGTTTAATCAGAATCATGTTCAAGGGAATAATTCTAATTGGGGAAATAATTTTCATGGAAATCAAGGTTTTCAAGCTCAAAATAATCATGTTCCAAATTTTCAAAACCAGGGATTTCAAAACCAACCTTTTCAAGTACCTAATAATCAAGTTCAACAAGAGATTTCAAATGATTTTTCAAGTACAAGAGATTAATTATCAGATTTAAAGGAACATGCTAAATATAAATCAACTCGTTGAAAGGAGACCTTAAGAATGAAATTCAAAACACGATAAAATCTCAACAAGCTGTCATGATGAATCAACAAACCACTTTTCAAAATAATTTGCAAAACATGATTTGTGGATTGTTTCAAAACCAAGCCTCAACTTTGGGTACTCTTCCGAGTAACACAATCCCAAACCCGAAGGGTGAGATGAAAGCGATCACTACTCGAAGTGATGTTGCTTATGAGGGACCTTCGATTCTTACTAATCCTTCTCCTAGAGAGGTAGTGGAACGAGAAACCAAGGAGACAACGGATAAAGAGAAAACAAATTTCCAAGGAAGTACCGCTCAAATCCCACCTCCGGTTATCCCCATTTCTATTTTGGAATTCGATGTTCCGAAGACTTTGCCTAAAACCACTCCTATTCTGAAATTCGATGTTCCGAAGCCAAATATTCCATATCCTTCACGACGTGATGATCAAAAGTCCCGTGATAAAGCTTCAAAACAAATGGATAAGATCTTCCAAATCTTTCAAGATTTCCGCTTCGACATTAGTTTCGCGGATGCTTTACTTTTGATGCCAAGAATTGCTTTGCTCCGAACGATTAAGATTGCTCATATTCATAGAATAAGGAAAAGTAGCTGAGTTTATCTAAGTGGGGATAAGTAGAAAGCCCTAAGACCAAATATATTTGCGTGGGGCTTGTGTGCTGGTGGTTTCCGAGTTTGCTCTTTTTTAAGTTTAAATTGCCTTTTGCATGCCCTTTATGCTTTTTGAGCCTTTTTAATGATAGTTATATATTTTAGAAAAAAAACAACAAAAACCGCTAAACGATAATTGCTCGCGATGGCTTCTTAAAAAGCTTCCCGAAAAGCTTAGAGATCCCGGCAAGTTTCTTATTCTATGTAATTTCCCAGGAATGGATGTATGCCACGCCTTGGCCGATCTTGGCGCAAGCATAAATCTTATGCCTCTTTCTATTTGGAAAAAGCTTTCTCTGCCTGAACTTACACCAACTAGGATGACTTTAGAGTTAGCAGACCGATCAATTACTTATCCTAAAGGACTCGCTGAAGACGTTTTTATCAAAGTTGGGAAATTTCATTTTCCTACCGACTTTGTTGTTTGTCGATTCTACGAAGGCCGTTCCTCCTCGAGTCTACCTCTTCAGACATGGGAGATCCTTTTTTTTGAGGAACGCGGTCGTGCCTTTAATTGATGTTTATGGAGAAGAAATAACCCTTCGGGTTGATAACGAAGCCGTCACTTTTAATCTAGATCAAACCACGAGATACTCCTCTACAAATGACAAGTCGGTAAACCGAATTGACATCATTGATGCAGTTTGTGAGGAGTATGCTCCGGAATTTCTAGGATTTTCTAATTCTTCGGGTGGCAATCCCACCCCGACGTCTGAGCCGTTTACTTCCGAATTCATTTTGGAAGAAATTGAAGCTTATCTTAAGGATGATTCGATTTCACCGGAAATTGATCATGCCGATTGCAATCCGGAGGAAGATATTTGTTTGATCGAAAAATTGTTAAATAATGACCCGTTTCAACTTCCTCCGATGGACCTTAAACAAAGTGAAGTGACCGAGGCAAAATCTTCAATTGAAGAGCCTCCGGAATTAGAGTTAAAAGATTTACCGTCTCACTTAGAATATGCTTTCTTGGAAGAAAACGACAAGTTACCAGTGATTATTGCAAAAGATTTAAAAAATGATGAAAAGGATGCTCTCTTAAAGGTGCTCAAATCTCATAAAAGGGTCATTGTTTGGAAAATCACCAACATCAAGGGTATCAACCCTTGTTTTTGTACACACAAAATCTTGATGGAAGATGATTACAAACCTACGGTTCAAAGTCAAAGACGGGTTAACCTAAAAATTCACGAGGTAATAAAAAAGGAGGTCCTAAAACTTCTTGATGCCGGAATGATTTACCCAATCTCTGACAGCCCATGGGTTAGTCCAGTGCATTGTGTTCCCAAGAAAGGTGGAATAACCGTTGTTGCTAATGAAGAGAATGAATTAATTTCGACACGTTTAGTTACCGGGTGGAGAGTTTGTATCGACTATAGGAAATTAAATGAAGCGACTCGAAAAGATCATTTTCCATTGCCGTTTATGGATCAAATGATAGAAAGATTAGCCGGGAATGAATTTTATTGTTTTCTAGATGGATTTTCAGGGTATTTCCAAATACCAATAGATCCCCAAGACCAAGAAAAAACTACTTTCACATGCCCGTATGGAACTTTCGCGTACCGTCGCATGCCATTTGGTTTGTGTAATGCTCCCGGTACCTTTCAACGGTGTATGATGGCCATATTCCATGATATGATCGAAAAGACTATGGAAGTGTTTATGGATGATTTCTCGGTTTTTGGGGATAGTTTTGATTCATGCCTCTCCAATTTAGAAAAGATGCTAAAACGGTGTGAAGACACGAATTTAGTTCTTAATTGGGAGAAGTGCCACTTTATGTGTAGAGAAGGAATTGTGTTAGGACATAAAATTTCAAAGTCGGGAATTGAGGTCGATCGTGCTAAAGTCGATGTTATCGCTAAGCTCCCTCACCCGACTACTGTAAAAGGTGTTAGAAGTTTCTTAGGTCATGCAGGTTTTTACCGTAGATTTATCCAAGACTTTTCTAAGATTGCTAGACCAATGACTCACCTTCTTGAGAAGGAAACACCGTTTGTGTTTTCTAAGGATTGTATTGATGCTTTTCAGACTCTTAAAAAGAAGCTTACCGAAGCTCCAATCTTAGTTGTCCCGGATTGGAACCTACCTTTCAAACTCATGTGTGATGCAAGTGATTTCGCGATTGGTGCGGTTTTAGGACAACGAAAGATGAAGCATTTTCAGCCTATACACTATGCTAGCAAGACTATGACTGAAGCTCAAATTCATTACACTACCACGGAAAAGGAAATGCTTGCCGTTGTATATGCTTTTGAAAAGTTTCGGCCATATCTTGTCTTATCCAAAAGCATAGTGTATACGGATCACTCGGCTTTAAAGTACCTTATGAACAAACAAGACGCTAAGCCGAGGTTGCTCCGGTGGGTTCTTCTCCTACAAGAATTTGATATCACCATCCGTGATAAAAAAGGAAGTGAGAACCTTACGGCAGATCATTTATCTAGACTTGAGAATCCTCATAAGGATGTGTTAGAAAACAAAGACATAAATGAACAAGACATAAATGAAAATTTTCCTTTAGAGACTCTTGGAGTTATTTCTAGTGAAAGTACCTCATGGTTTGCCCATTTTGCAAATTTCCATGCGGGGAATTTTATCATTAAAGGAATGACGAAATACAACAAAAGAGAAGTTTTTCGTCAGGAAATTAAACATTACTATTGGAGATGATCCCTATCTTTTTCGTTTTTGTGCGGATCAAAATATTCGCGGTGTGTGCATGTCAAAAGAAGCTAATGATATACTCAAAGCTTGTCATGAAGGGACCCCACCGTGGGTCATTCTCATGTGCAATCTCACTGCTCAAAAAGTATTTGATGCCAGGTTCTTTTGGCCGACCATATATCGATATGCCTATACGATGATCAAATCTTGTGATACGTGTCAAAGACAAGGCAAACTTTCACAACGAGATGAAATGCCTCAAAACGCTATTCAAGTTTGTGAAATCTTTGATGTATGAGGTATCGATTTCATGGGTCATTCCCGTCTTCACGAGGGAATAAATACATCCTCGTAGCTATTGATTATCTTTCAAAGTGGGTGGAAGCAAAGGCGCTCCCCACAAATGATGCTCGAGTTGTAGTTAAGTTTTTGAAATCCCTTTTCGCCCGATTCGGAACACCTAGAGCTATTATAAGCGATCGTGGGACCCATTTTTGTAATGATCAATTTGCTAAAGTAATGTCTAAGTTTGGGGTCACTCATCGTCTTGCTACCGCTTATCACCCTCAAACGAGTGGTCAGGTGGAGGTGTCCAATCGTGGCTTAAAACGTATTCTAGAAAGGACGGTTAGAGAAAACCGTGCCTCATGGTCCGAAAAACTAGATGACGCTTTATGGGCATTTCGTACCGCTTTTAAGACAGCGATTGGTTGTACGCCATACAAGTTAGTGTACGGAAAGTCTTGCCATTTACCTATCGAGTTAGAGCATAAAGCATATTGGCCTTTGAAACATGTTAATTTTGATCTTAAAACCGCGGGTGATCACCGGAAGCTTCAACATAATGAACTTAACGAGCTTCGTAATCAAGCTTATTAGAATTCTTTGATATATATAAAGAGAGGAAGAAGAAGCTTTACGACTCTAAGATCAAAAACCGCATTTTCAATGTTGGTGATCGAGTTTTACTCTTTAACTCCCGTTTAAAGATATTCTCGAGAAAGCTTAAAACCCGATGGTCGGGACCTTTCACCATCACCAAAGTTTTTCCATACGAAACCATCAAGTTATCTCAACCCGATGGTCCAAACTTTAAGGTGAATGGTCATCGTGTGAAGCATTACTTCGAAGGGGACTTACCACCCAAGGTAGTCCAGGATCTCCAAACTTTCTCCAAGGACGAATGAATTCAGGGATCGAGTCAAGCTATGTGACTAGGTTACCAAAAACAAAGCGCTTGGTAGGAGGCACCCCATGCTTATCCTTCTATTTTCTTTCTTATTTCTAATGTGATGTGAGAAAGCTTGTACTCTTTCGATTCTTGTTGTTTGTGCTTGTGATTGTTTGTAGGATTGACCTAAAATTTTTGAAGACTCTCGTGTTCGGTGTTTTGTCCCGGTCCACTTGAGCTTCCTAGCCTTTGCTTGCCATTAGTTTAGGGAAATCCGATATCCTAGATTTTTATCGACTAACATTTATGTTTTTGCATACTTAATAAACGTCTTGAGATTTTTGTGACACTTTCTCCATGCTTAGATTATGCATTCAACTTTTTGAGTTCTAGTATGGGGTTTTAAGTCTTAGACCAGGAAACATTGAGGACAATGTTTATTTTAGTATGGGGAAGTATATCTCCGATATGATCTTACCTACCTTTTTCCCGTTGTTCTCACGTACCCCGTTTTCCCACAAAAAATTTAAATTTTTAAGTCTTAATATCTAGTTTATTGTTCATATAAAAAATGTAGAAAAAAAAAGTTGAAAAATATAAATAAATAGTTGATAAAAAATAAGTTGACACGAATGTAGGTTTTCCGTTGGTGAGAATGAAAAGTAAATTTTGACCCGACCGGTTTTATATCTTAGCTTTCTCCTTAACTATAAATAGATTAATTTTTGCTAATCTTTTATACAAGGACCTATAAAATGCAAGTCTAGCTTAAAAAAGTCAAGACTTTGCAAGTTCCCATAATTGATTTTAAATATGCGAAGTTCGATTTATTAGAGTTGAGATTGTTGTCAGTCTATGTGACTTGTTAAAGTGCCGATCTTAATTCATTAGGCTAAGCATTTACGAGTTTCTTTATTAGAAATTTTAAATTGTGAAAACAAGAGATGACAGAGTAGAGTATAAGTTTTGATGCTAAACATAGAATAGTTGGATTTCTTTAAGGCTCATAAGTGTTAATTGTGGCTTTTTCTCTCATTAGCTTGTTTCACCTTTATATATAATTGTTTAATAAATAGAGTTGTGCGGTTTTTTGGTTAATAATTAGTTAATAGAAGTTTTCTTTAGTTCCTTTGTGATAAGATGAGTACACATCAGGAATACTTAATTTTGGGGGGACTACTATATGGATCCCATTAATAAAATATTTTGTTATCCGTAAAAGAGGCCTTAGGGTATATGGGGTAAGTAGAATTTAATAAGTAAAATTATAGCCTTATTCATTCCTTAAAGAGCCTTAGGGTATATGGAATGGATATTGTTGCTTAATTTTTGTCTTGTTTGTCATTAAGAGCTGAGTGTTTATGGTGCAAATAAGATTGGTCCATTTATATCTTAAAGAGCCTTAAGGTATATGACATGAATGGTGCCTTGCTTAAGTAACCTAATAAAAGCCAAATTTTGGTCGCCTCGATGTGGACTTTAATCTTGATGACATTTGATCTTTTAAAAAGGGCTAGGAACTAATTATTGCATTTTTAACCGTTACGCTTTATTTTTGGAATTAATAAGTATCGAAATAAAAGTCTTAAAGAGCCTTCGGGTATGTGACTTAAATAAAATCTTGAGATACAAAATTAGGAATAAGGGAGGAAAAGTAAGTACACAATTAGCCTTTATGAGTAGTGTTAGCATCATAACTTGTAATTTACAATGATCTTGTTTATAAGTTTGGCTTAGTGAGGTGAATGTCGGGGACGATGAATTTATCCATTTGGACACTTTTTGTGCTTTTTGTTCCGTGATCCTAAAAGTTATCATGATAATGAAAGCAATACATTATGTCACACATGAATAAGTTGTAAGTTGTAAATTATGAAAATCATAAAATTGGAAAAAGTTTTGAAAAAAGGGAAAATAGAGTGTTTTAAAACTTGTGATTTCTAAAGTTTTCCCACAAAACACTTTGCTACTTTTCAAAGGATTAGTTTGGGGAGGTTTTGAGGTATTTGGTTTTAGAGCATATAATATTGCGTGAGGACACGGCAATTACTTAGTTTGGGGAATTTTGATATGTGAGAAATCACATATCCTTTTTATACCAAAAATGGCCCTTAAATGATTAAATTGTACAAATTATGCTTGTATATTGCTTGTTTTGTCATTTGTGATGTGTAGGTACGGATATTGCAAAAATCACAAGAAAACGGTCAAAACCGGACAAACACGAACTGGGATGGAAAGAGTACTACAAGAGCCGGATCATTTCTAGCAAAGGTCAACAAATCAACCTTGGGCAAAACATGGTTACCCACAAGACAAAATATCCCAAAATCCAAATGATCACTCTTTGTTAATTTAAAATTTCACAAAAGTCCTAAAAACCCTAACACCGTTAGTCCATAACTAACGGTTGTTAAATGTGTTTTATTAAACCTTTACCAAAGTCCAATAATTTCCCCGGCCCAATCCTTTATTATAAAACCGAGCCCAAGTTAAAACTCTTATAACCCGGGTCAAACACAAAACGTATAAAATTAGGGGGGGCGAGAAAAATAGTTTTACTATTCACCGTCTCCCCCATTTTACCCTTCTCATTTTTACCTAATTAAAATGAAATTAACCCTCCCAAGCTCAAATTGACATGGCACAAGAGTTCTAGTACAAGTCCTTGTCAGGCATCAAAGACGTCACAAGAGGGCTCATGATTGACAATTAGTCAAGGAATGACACGATGGAACTCAAAAGAAACACACCTTGAGGGAATTTTACACTTAAAAACAAAGCCAAAAGAAGCACATAGGCCTTCTGACACAAAGATAACCACACTAGCAATCCGTATATGCTTACTTTATCCAAACGGTCACAAATTGGAGTAATCAAAAAAATCAATTATAATTTTTTTTTTTAAGGAATCAAAGGACAAGTTCATGACAAGGGGAGGGTATGCTCTCGTGTTCTCAAATGTAGATGCTTTCTATCTCCTGTATAAATAGTGAGGGGCCATCTTACTCACTAAAGATTTTAGGTTGCTTTAGTGTAAACGTTGTAGTGTTGCTTATTATATTTTTAGCTTATGGTAGTTAACTCTTGAAATTTCATAATAAAAGATTTGTAATTCAGTGTTCATTAATAAAATTTGATCTTACTTTTATCTATGTTTAACTGTCTTTATTAATTGCATAACCAGTGAAAATGGTTTCTTAACAAACTTAATAAGCTCTTAATAATCTGTCTAAATCATTACTTAAGCTAGCTACACTCTCATTTAAGCTCTTAAAGCTTAAATGAGCTTATTATCTCTCAAATCCACCCTTAAACATACCACAGCTTATTAATGGAAGGGAAACCAATTTTGGATGGGTTTTCCTGGACCACCGCTTATCATTTGATATGCTGGAGCTTGTTGATAGTTCAAAAGGAGCATTTATGCTTCGTTTTTGTTGCAAAGCAGTTGTTAGTCATCTTTTTACATTTTGTAGCTTAAATTGCATTTTAGCTTTTTATGTTTTAATAATGCTTATTTCTGTTTAGAATGCTTAATTTGCTGATTATTGCTCTTCTGGATGGCTTATCTTAGTTTATTTGTTAGTTTAGATTTTAGTTTTCATATATTTGTCAAAATAATCATAGTTATAAAATTCAGAAATTAAGTCAGGCATAATCTGTTTTGTTTATTGTTCAAGCTTTTTTGATTTCTCAAAATGAGTTCATTTAGTTATGTTTTAAGCCATATACTATTGGTATTGCTAAGTTTGAGCCTATGGGATCTTATATTTAATAAGCTTAATATACTGTGTGCGTGTTTGAGGATGTTAAGGGGGTTTGGCACAAGCGGACTAACTTTAGTTAGTTGACATGTCATACGGTCCATTTGTCCTTTTGATTGATCTTAAATTTCATATTATAGTTTATGAGGTTGGGTTTTAAAGTTTTTATTAAGTTTTATCAGCTTTTGATTAGTTGGAGTATAGGTTGTTTAAAATTTGTGGTAACAAGTTCAGCTTATTAGGTATCTTTGACTTAAATTTTCTAGTTTCTTTGTTGAATTAGTTTCTTGTTTAGTTGTTCTAAAAATTTTTAGATAAAGAATCCAAAATAAATAAAAAAAGAAAGAGCAAGTCTTTAAACACTGCACTTTTTGGTTGTGAGTTTTTGTGGTTTTATACGTCAATGGCTTCCTGATAGTATAAATAGATTTTAGCCATTTTCTAGCTTAAATTTCAGCTAGTAAAAGTTAGACTTAGCTTTTGAAAATTAGTATACAAGTAGAGTTTAAGCTATATTATATCTGTTTGTGCTTAATTTGTAGTAAAAAGCTTATTTGCTTATTTGTTTTTAAGTCAAAAAGTAGTACTTTGTCTTTTTATTCAAAAACCAAAAATAAAGAAATTAATTTTCAGCTTTTTCAACTAGCTTTTTTATTAAGCATTTGACTTTCAAACTGTTTTTCAAAAGCTGTTTTTAGTAGTGTTTAAGTCAAGCTTTTTAGGGGAACAAGTCTTATTTCCATAAGGATCCGTTTGTGTGCTTAAAAATAAGCTTAAAGTTGTTTAAAAGTCTTTTTGGTATTCAGTTTTCTCATAAGTGCTATTTCTGTCTTTTAGCTTATGGCTTATCCATTTTGCTTGTTTCTAGCTCAAATTAGCTTATTAGGATAGACTTAGGGTAGTGATAGCTTATTTAGGAATTAATTTTAGCTTTAACCTGAGTATTCTCAGTTAGCTTGTTTAAAGTAAAATGCTTTTATAGTCGTTTTTAGTGTAACTTGTCAGGAAGAGATAATGTGGTTCCAAGATTCTGTAGTTAGGTTTAATAAATAAAGTTTTCTTTTATAAATTTTGCTTAATTTTTAGCTATTTACATTTTTACTTTCTCAAGTTTTTGTCAAAAATAATTAAAAAAAGGGGAAGGGAGGAGCGTGTCTAGGCTGAGCAGACTCCAAACGCTTGTGCTCAATATCCTCCCTCAACTCTTTTATATAGCCTCGACATAAACACACCTACCTCATCTCACCAACGGCGACCTTGGGACTTTTTACTCGTCAACGTTTGCGTAACACATGTGCCTTTTAACACCTTTTTAAGCCTGTTTATAACCATTAGCGAACTATCCGAGGTGCTATTTTCTTTTTCCCTTGGCTTATTATTTGTTTAGCTTTATTCGTAAGGACTTTAATTTTTTATACAATCTTTATAACTTTAGTAATTTTTGAGAATTTTCTTCGAATTTTTAGTCAAAGTTTAATATTTTTCGTGAATTAATTTTGTTAAAAACTTTAAAAAATCATAAAAAATAGAAAAATAATCAAAAACATATTTTTCTTTTTTATAAACTTTTCTTTTATCATATTCTAGGCTTAGGATTTCTTAAATTTACTTTCGTTTAGGATTAAGAATATTTTTTTAATTTTCATTTTTAAAGAGAACGGTGATTTCCGTTCACGTTCTCGTTTTCTGATTTTAGCTTGAAACATCCCTTCGTTTTTGAATTTCTTTACGCATTTCTTTTTTAAATAGTCATTTAGGGATTAGAAATAGTTTAGAAAATCTGTAGGGGCATTAATTTTGTATTACTTGCTTATTGTTGTTCAAGTTTTCTTTTATGTCGCGTTATTTGCTATTGTTGTGTCTTTAATTGTTAGTCCAGTATAATTCTACTGCTTGATTAAATTGTTTGTTAATTGCCCGAGTGATTTAGAAAATTTAATCCACCGAAAAAATTTGAACCTCAATTCACGTCATTTTCCAAATAACAAACGATTGGGTGTGTCTCCAATTTCATAAGTCTTTGGGGAAAGTACGTCCCAAGGTATATTACTACCGGTCTTCTTACGTATTATATTTTGTTGGTGGAATTTTCTTACTACCGATTTGGACCTCGCAGGGTGTAGTTTAGGGAATTTCATAATGTTTTGAATGTAATATACATATATAAAGGTAACATCAGATAAATCAGATGGTTGCGGTCTTTTAGGGACACCAAGCATCAAGACTTGGAATGTGGCTTTGGGCTATCAACATACATCAAGAACTTTCTCAGGGTGATTGATTGCACGTTATGTTGAAACATGGTCTCTACTAAATTTTAGGTCTCTATGGTGTTCCTAACCACATAGTTTGAGGCCTTACCATCATTAAACCTATTTCCTTAACTAGCATGTGTAATAGCGGCTTTAGGCACTAACAACAATATATACTGCTATTGGCCTAAGACAATATTAAGACTGTGTATCCTTTAAAAGTATATAGAAACATCTGATTAAAGTACTGTTTTTTAAATGTTAGTTTGTCTTATTGGATGGGCCTCTTAAATAGTTGAATGTGCTGTTTTAGAAGATTTGTCATTGGTGTCATAGCAGTATTCATTGAGATTGTTGGGGGTGAGCAGTACTAACGTGTCCTGGTTAGTAATTAAGCGATACTAGGCCTGATCTTCATTAAGTTACTGTCTCTTGGAACCATGTTCTTTTTTAGAGCAGGGGGGAGTCTTTTTGGCCGCTTAAATTTTGATGATCTCACCCTTTTTTAGGGTGGTGCATTCGTTCCAATATAGGTTTTTTATTTTGAAACTGTTTTTGATTCCCTTTGTACAAGTCTACACTGCACAGTGAATTCAATACCTTCCACATATCTAGCAGCTTTGTTAGAACTCATCTCGCAAAATTACTTCCTAGTCTTTGAGACATGCATATTATTTTAGTTTTCTCTCTTTGATTCCCTTAGCGAATGTGAGTGTTTTTGTCCTATTGGGTTCTCACAGGTGTTTTTTAGCAGTTTTTCCTATTAGTTTTTGTATGTTTGTATGTAGTTTTGATCTCAAAGTACTAGTTTTTCTTTAAACAAAACTTTCTTAGCCTGAGGCACATCTTCTTCCTCACTATCAGACACCCAATCCTCAATAATTGGAGCACCATTATTCTTCCTAACTGCTTTAGGCTTGTCTGCACTAGCCTTAGCTTCACTAGTCTCAACTACAGGCTTCTTAACTGTAGGCTCACTAACTATAGGCTCATTTACAAACTCTTCTAGACCAGAGAATGACAAATCAGGTTTTGGAGGCATAAAGTTTCCTGTATAGGGAGGTGGAACAGCATTATACCCTAAACCTGTTTTGCACTTATCAACTATCTGACAATCTAGTAGTTTGCTTAAGTTTTTAGATGAATTCTCAAAATTTTCTACTGTTAGCTGAATTTCATCTTTTTGTTTTTGAGCCAGTTCCAACTTCCTCCTAAGCTCTGTAATGGCTACTTCTCTTAAATGAATCTCACGTTTTAAGACCTTGATATCTTCCTCATAAACAGACTCATTTTTCTTATACACTAGAAGTCTTGCTTCTACAGACTCTAAACCTGTTTTATAAGTAATAGCATTTATCTTAGATGTCCTTAAATCTTTTAACAGTTGTTCATTTTGTTCTTTAAGAATTTTAACATTTTCCAAACAAGATGATGAACAGTTTGAATCAGTAGATACCTCAGAGTTAGAACTTGTAGAAGAGTAAGCCATAAGTGCAAAGTTAGTTGGACCTTCTTCTGCTTGATCACTCCAATCATAATCAGAACATACCATCACAAGACACCAAACTTAGATGTAGTAGTTGTCGCTCCACTGGCACAACCATTCTTGTGTTCTCCCTATTCTTCTTTTCTTGGTTCCTTGGAGCCCTACACTCCCTTGTAAAGTGTACCCTTTTGTGGCAGTTGTAACACTCCACCTTAGACTTATCAAACTCAATGGTCTCATTACCATTAACAGTAAGCTTTCTTCCAGTGTTCTTCAAGATTTCATTATGCACTCTTGTTAGCATAGCCATCTGCCACATTAAGTACCATCTCTTCTAAATCATCTGGATGAATTTGACATGTCTTTTATTGTTATAGTTGTGGACACTGTTTGGTTGACTTGAAAGAATAGCACATATAACAGCTCACTCCAAGTTATCAATTGTTGTTGAGTTATAACCAGTTCGGTTCTAGACTTGTCTGGTGCGAGCAGTTGTAGCACCATGAGCAGTATTAACTGCTCCATTTGTATTGCTGGTGCTGTTTGAGGACACAAAGGCTACGTTTTATGTGTTTGTGCTTGAGCTTGATGTCCCTTTGACCTCTAGTTTATAGATCTTTAGTTTGTTGTAAAGATCATCCAAGCTTAATGTATCTATCGCATGCTTGTTCCTCCACACAATGGTATTTGTGTTCCATTCTAGTGACAAACTTCTTAAGAACTTCTGATTCACATATTCTTGTAAGATACTTTCACCATGAATCTCCAACTGACTGATAAACTTTTGAAGCCTATCAAAGGTTTGATTTAACACCTCTGAGCTAGATGCAGTAAAATTTTCATACTGCTACTTTAGAAGATTCCTCTGAATCATTTTAGAAGCATCATTCCTTCCAAACCTCTTTTCAACAGCCTACAATAATGACTTGGCATCTTTGATGAAGTTAAACTTTAATTGATGTTCATTAGGGATTCCCATCAATAAAGTGCTTCTTGCCTTTAACTCTAACGTCCTTTGTGCCTTTTCTTCAGCAGTTGTAAGAGCAATTGTAGTCTCAACACCTTCAACAACTTTTGTTATTGGAAGTGCATTACCATTCTCTATGACTTCCCATAGAGAATAATCAATCATCTGGATGTACTGTTCCATCATCATCCTCCAAAGATCATACTCACCTGGTTTAAGGATAGGCACTTTTGATGCAGCCACCATATGTACTGAGTCTTGATCTATGTCTTCTTAGCAAAGTTTCTCAAAGCAACAAGCACTGATACCACTTGTTGATCCCAGTTAACTTCTAATGATTAAATTCCTTAAGCTTGTATAAGGATTAGTTATGCTAGATAAATCTATCACAACTTAGTTTAAGAAACTTTGTTTGATAATACTAAAGATTATTCAGAATCTAATCTTTAATATAAGAAGAATTTTTTAGTAACACAAAACAATATAATTTCAACAATAAAAGCTCCAATATTATTATTACAAATAATACGAATACTCTCATAGTATTAGGGTTACAAAACCTTGAAGCTATGAATTATACGACTAAGATACATAAACAAAAGATTTCTATATTGTGATAATAAACTATATGCCCTATGACCTCCTTTTATACACCAAGGAGTCCAAGCGATTTACAATATATTACAAAAACTTAGATTATTCTCAAAGATCTATTCTATAAATAACAATCCTTATCTCATAAGTAATCTTGATCTTCAAGCAATCATTTTCTTTTAGCAGTTGTAATCTTTAAGCAGTTGTAACTTTGTACCAGCAACATTAACTCTTAACAAGCTATAGTAACTTATACACCAGCAGCATTAACTGTGTACAAGCAGTAGTGACTACTTAGAATATTTTATTTAATCTTCACCAGCAGTACTAACTTTACTCTAGCAGTACTAACATATACTAGTAGTAGTAACTAGCAAAACTAATATACACTAGCAGTACTAAGTTACACTAACAGTAGTAACTATGAACTAGCAGTACTAACTACTTAGCATATTTTTCATTAGAGTTAATGAACAACACTAAGTTTTACTTAGCAGCAGTAACACAAACCTTAGCAGCAGTAACTTCAAGAACATCATGAAGTCTTTTAATCCTAACACAACGTAAACCAACATCAAGCAAATAAAAGTTTACATCAAACAAGTGTTATATTATTTTTACAAAGATAATTTATAACTTTTTATATTTTTTATATGTTACATGAAACGCTTACGTTTCGCATTTCAGAATCTTTTTGCATAAATGTAAACCATTCTACCTATCTACACTCAATCAAATACCCACAATTATACCCAATACCCAAAAGTTATATACTACCTCCGTCCTAAAATTATTGTCCATTTTTAACTTTCTAAGTCTTTCTTTGTCAACTTTGACCTTAAATATTTTTGTTTGTGCTATTTAGTATTTGATGCATAATATATGAATACAATGAGTTCTAAATGTATTTTTCATTGGTATAATTTTCATCAACTATTATGTAACATAAATAAAAATATTTAAGGTCAAAGTTGACAAAGAAAGACTCAGAAAGTCAAAAGTGGACAATAATTTTAGGACGGAGGTAGTAAATCTTACACTTAAACACCACCAATGCCGCCCCTATGTGTATACATACACACAAAAGTCAATACCATTGTTTCTAGGAATTACTCATTAACCACTAGATTATCACTTAGCTATTATCCTCCATGTTTATCCTATATTTTTGTCCCCTTGATCCTAACCCATACGGCACAACATCACCATCAAGGAAAAGAGCTTTCAAATCCTATTAAGTACCCTAAACCTTATACAAAGACCAAGACCATAATTCTCAATATAAACCAGAACACTTATACACTTCACACTTTCCCTAAGTACTACACCATCACTTCATGTTCCCCTTTCTTACTAAGTAACCCATAGACAAAGCTTTAATCCTCTATAACTGTCATAATAACAACTAGTATGAAAACCCTTTTCTTACACCCTCTTACCCATGAAAATGCAGACCAACCTCTTCCCCATAAGTACTTTTTTTTGTCTTCCATTGTACCCTAAAACTAACTAAATACATTGCATCTTTACCTAACCAAAGAAACTAACTAGTTAAGCTTTCTTTTTTGTCCTATAAATAGCACCTAAATACCCTCATTTCTAACACAAAAACAAGAACAAATAAACACTCTCTCTTCTCCGTCTCTGATCTACGAATAGCAGTAACATCAAGGGTGCAAGTGTTTTGGTTATATAGCTATTTGGAAGCTTGGGTTTATATATAAAACTAGGGTTTTCTCGATAGATTTTCATGTTTATATTTAACTTATCATCTCTATTTCTTCAAGTAAGCTAACCTATCCTTATCCATACATTAGTAGACTCATATATATCATAGAATGTTCATCTTACATCACATATATGCCTAAGTTTCTTAAAATGGTTTCTTTCAAAAGAAAATGTATCACAATCTGATGTATGTTCATATTTTTTTAAAACCAACTTAAAATGGATTTTTAACTTAAAACCTTATTACTATACTTGATTTTAAGGTCCCCTAGATGTTGTGTTCGAAACCAAAACCATACGTTAGTAGTCTTGTAGTCTTATTTTTAAAATCAAAAGATTGAAAAATTATAGAAATCACAAAATGGGTAGCTAGAAACGACCACTTTAGAAACTATTTGGGGGCCAAGTCAGTGATTTATCATGTAGAGGACACTATAACGTGAATTTAACAAGTTAAATCACCAAAAAACAGACATCAGATGAGTAAGATACGATCAAATGAAAATCTGTGTATTTAAATATAAAGCTGTAAAAATGTAGGAAAACAAAACGCGAGTAGCATATTTTGAGCTTGATTTTGAAGCTGTTATTGTTAGAATTAGATCATTTGATAGTTGAGGTTTTTGTAGTCGGGACAGGTGGCTTTCCACAGCCCCTGAAATCACCCAAATAGGTGTTGTTATGCGAAAGTTATGCTCTCCCAAAAATCTAACCTTGTGAATATTATATGCTGGGATAACTTGAATTTTTGCTGAGTCTGAAACAGCCAAATCAGCACGACCAGCCTGGTTAGACACGATTTTCAAGGCAGCTAGATTCTGAACTGGAATATGATAAATTAACTTTTTAAAGTATGTAATTTCTAGTTTCCAGAAAGTCCGAACTCGCATTCTTAGGATCTGTAACGAGTGAGTTGTGGGTCAACAAAGTAGGTAACTCATAAATATTTAGAACTTTTGAAAATGTAAAAAAGATATATTTTATTTTTCCGAAAGCCAAGTTTTAACTTGTAAAACTTAACGCAACTGTGTAAGGGTGATATAAGACTGATATTATGCATTTGCATTATTGCACAATAGTTTTCATTAACCTAAAAGCATATTACTAATTTAGGTTGCGGTTAGAGTTTCTGTGCATCGTTTTTCGTTCCTACCTTTTTATTGACGATATTACTATTACTTGAGGTGAGTTTCATGGCCCCTATTTTATTTCCTTATGACTCTTACATGAGCATTTACAAAATAATTTACATACTTTTTCTCATAACTTATTTACAAGCTCGTTTACATACTTATTAGAAAAACCCGTTTACAAACTCATTACACAATCATTTACATATCTCGCGGTGTGATACATTACTTGTTTTCACTTATGGACGCAACAACTTTACCTTCATTCAAATGATTACATATTAGCTTAAGTGGCATGAACTGTTAATTACGATGGTTAAGCACAAATGTTATAAAATAGATCTATTTGGGATTGATATCCCCGTTCGGGTGAGTAGCGCTCACTAGTTTCAGCGGTATCAAACTAACAGGCGTATACCATGTCAAAACATTGAACTACATTCACATGAAAACTTACAGTGATTGAAAAGATTGGCATACATACAAGTCAGAGCCTCAGCATTATGAACTTAGTGCAGGCGTAATCACATTTTCGTGACTATTGTATATGTTACAATGGTCACACACACTTTATAAATCTTTGACTTAATATTTATACATATAATTGTATGACTATTGTATAGGTTACAATGGTCATACACACTTTATGAATCTTTGATCCAACATTTATACTTACAAAAACCTATGAACTCACCAACTTTATGTTGGCACTTTTAAGCATGTATTTCTTAGGTGAACAAGCTACTTGATTCTTGATGTGCATTGGAGTCTAAAATTTTTAAGAACACATTCATGGATTTCTATTCGCATACAAACTATCAAATCTTGTTATATTACTTTCATGCTTTTCTTGATGATGCAAACTTTGGGACAAATATCTATTTTAACTAAAGAATTAAGATTACTTTTCAAATGACTCATTTAGAGGTCGTTCTCTCATATCTTGTGCAATGGTATTATGAAGTAATGCTCCCGGACCCTTATTCTGCTGCGACCTAATTTTGGGGTGTTATAAGGAAGACCCCTCGAGAGACGATTCTTTCGATGCTTCTGCTGGGACAGATGAGTCACCACCGGCTCAGGTTGTACCCGTTTCTGCTCCTCAGTCACCACCTTCTTTATCTGCTCCCATTGCTCCATATAGGGCTCTTGAGACTATGCAAGGACCAAGGAAGACGTTTCGCCCACAACCTCGTTTATCCCTAACCACTCGGGCTGCTATTGTCAAGTGGGCTACCGCACCACCATCTCCATCACCAACACCATCACCATTATCACCACTAGCATCATCTTCACCACCACCATCATCTGATTGTTTCGGACCATCTCGTAAAAGGTCTCATCCTTCACCTTCACCATATATAGGACCATCTCGCAGAAGATGTAGGTCCCCTTCGCAAGTAGCTCCAGCACTAGCAGAGTTAGCACTTGCAGCACCAGCATTACCTTCCATACCTATTGACTTATTACCACCTCGCAAGAGGTTTGGTGCTATTGAGAGGATTGAGACTGCAGAGAGAGAGATTGAGTCATTGAGAGCTAGGCTTGTAGCATCGGAGATTCAAATTGTTGCACATCAAAGTAAGGATATTGGCAGAGACATCAGAGTGGTTGGGTATAAAGCTCGACTTTAGAGGATCGAGGACACCTTGCGCATAGAGAGATAGGTCATTATCCTTGTAGCTTATGTTGTAGTCTACCAATCATCGAGTTAGTACTCGGCTGGTAGCTTTTAATATGACGCTTGTATGTATTAATTTTCTTTGAAAAACGTTATATCAAGTATTGGAATCTATGGATGTTGGTTTTGATTATGCTATATTGTGATGTTGATTTATTTATTGCTTTAATTGATCCTCTTATATCTCTGCGTGTTGTAATATCATTATTATTATATCTCTACGTGTCCTGATTCATTATTTATTGTATCTATTACATAACGTGATTATGATTGTATAAAATCTCATGTGTGTTGTATTTCTTGTAATTTTAAAGAAGAATGCATACTACAAGACAGATGATGAGTTTCGAGGCCATTGAAGAACTGATAGACCAAAGGGTAGCTGATGTGTTGTTGACTTACGAGATAAATCGGAACACTAGGAACGGAAATGGGAATGGAAGCCACGATGTAGGAAGTGGCAATACGAGAACCGTGCACACGGCTCGAGGGTGCATGTACAAAGAGTTCCTTAACTGTCAGTCCCTTAACTTCAAGGGCACTGAGGAGGCTGTAGGTTTAGCCTGATTGTTTGAAAAGATGGAATATGTATTCCATATTAGCAACTGTGCTGTTGAGTGTCAGGTGAAGTATGCTACATGTACTTTGTTGAATGGTGCTCTAACATGGTGGAACTCTCATGTTGAGACGGTAGGGATTGATCCAGCCTATGAGATGTCATGGAAAGATCTGATGAAAATGATGACCGATGTCTACTTCCCAAGAAACAAAATTCATAAGTTAGAGAATGAGTTGTGGAACCTGACTGTGAAGGGTATCGATGTGGCGGGTTATACGCAACGTTTTCAGGAGTTGGCTTTGTTATACCCAAAGATGGTTCCCACTGAAAAGGGGAAAATTGAAAGATATATTTGGGGTCTTCCTGATAGCATTCAGGGGAATGTGACCTCAGCTGGACCAGCTAGACTTCAGGATGCTATTAAGTTGGCAAACAGTTTGATGGATTAGAAAGTGCAGGTTTTTGCTGCTAGACAAGCTGAGACCAAGAGGAGGTTGGAGAACAACCCAAGAGACAATCATGTGCAGCAGCCACCGTACAAGAGACAGAATGTGGTAAGGGCCTAAACTGCTGGGCCTGCTAAAAAGAAAGAGTATGTTAGAACCTTACCTCTGTGCAACAAAAGCAAATTTTACCATACCGGTCCGTGTACTGCAGAGTGCAGAAATTGCAAGAGGGTTGGTCATACGACCAAGGATTGTAAGAGTGCAGTTGCCGTAACAAATCAAAGGGTCCCGGTGGCAAATCAAAGGACCATTACGTTCTTTGAGTTTGGAAGATAAGGGCGCTATCGTGGTAAATGCCCGAAGTTAAAGAACCAGAATCGTAGGAATCCAGCTGGGAATGGTGAAGCCCAGGGAAGGGTGCATGCTTTGGGAGGAGGAAAGGCTAACCAAGACCCAAATATCGTAACAGGTACATTTCTCTTCAATAATCATTATGCTGCTATCTTATTTGATACTTGTGCCGATAGAAGTTTTGTGTCGACTGCATTTAGTTCCTTAATTGACATCGCCCCATCTGCATTAGACATTAAGTATGACATTGAGTTAGCTGATGGGAAAACAATAGGGTTTTAGCCGTACAATAGCAACGTAGTTTCTCTATTGTTTCGTTTTGGTATGTGAACTTTTTTTCCACTTAATGTAATGAACTTTCAAGTTTTGTGTTAATCTGCACCATCAAACTTGTTTTACCGGGACCAGCTATATTTTTGTTCCACTTAACGACCGTTTGCAACGTTAGGCTTTTTAGCCAATGAACGTTTGCAACGTTAGTTCTTTATACTAATGGTTGTTTTTTATAATTATTTTTTAAATTTATACACGTTTTTATATACACATTTTTATACAAATATTTTTATACACGTTTTTATAAAAATATTTATAAACACATATTTTTATATACATATTTTTACACACGTTTTTATACACATTTTTATACAAATATTTTTATACATATTTTTATACACATTTGTATACACGTTTTTATACACACTTTTGTACACATTTTTATATACATATTTTTATACACATTTGTATACACGTTTTTATACACACTTTTGTACACATTTTTATATACGTTTTTATGCACACGTTTTATACACGTGTATAATAGTATGTGTAAAAATATTTGTATAAAAATGTGTGTATAAAAATATGTGTAAAAATGTGTGCATAAAATCGTGTATACAAATGTATATAAAAACGTGTATAAAAATGATAGTATAAAAACGTGTCTATAAAAACGTGTGTGTAAAAAAGTTCACGTACCAAAACGGAACATTCAAAAAAAGTTCACGCACCAAAACGGAACATTAAAGAAAGTATTAAGCATGCCACGTAGGCTTTTTTCCGGTTTTATAACTTTTTTCCCGGTTTCCAGTCAAGGTTGGTGCAAATTAACACAAAACTTGAAAGTTCGTTACATTAAGTGGAACAAAAAAAGTTCACGTACCAAAACAGAACATTTGAGAAAGTACGTTGCTATTGTACGGCTAAATCCCAAAATAATAAGGGTTGATATTATTATTCTGGGTTGTACTTTAAATTTGCTAAATCACCCATTCAACATCGACTTAATGCTCGTAGAACTTGGTAGTTTTGATGTAATTATAGGTATGGATTGGTTGTCAAAGTATCAAGTCGTGATCGTTTGTGATGAGAAGATTATTCATATCCCCTGTGGTGATGAGATATTGATTTTTCGAGGTGATATGAGTGACGGTAGAAGAGAGTCCATATTAAATATCATATCGTGTTCTGATGCGTATTTTATTTTAAAATACATTTTTACCAAGTTTTAAATTTATAAAACTCGATCTACCTGACAATGCACTAATGGGCAGAGAACCCGATCGTGGGTAGTATAGAATGGTAAATCCGAGGTCGTCCCAAGAGCTAAGTTGTAATTAGTTTTAATTTGAAATGTCACGTTTGAAAATAGGTTTTTGAATTGATTTGAATGAATTTAAAATAACAATAAAATTAAATACTGAAAATTAAAAGGGTTTGGAGATATCAGGAGAGAAAACGTGCTAACCTAGTTACTTCATTACTACTGTTATGAAAACGTTTTCCTGTGCAATGTTAAACTATGGTTTCATTAGTGGTTTATAAGGTCGATAGACTTAAATAGGCGTATATAGTCTATCCTATACTTCCTACGATTCTGACTCAGTCCAAATCGTATATGAGGTAGGATATCCAGGTTGAAGTGATTAATCCCAAGTATTCCCAAAACTGATCTAATAACCTATACAGATTATTAACCCTCTCTGAAAGAGTTCCTCTGCTTTTTAAGTATATTGAGTGATAAGTGCGGAGACCGGTTAGTTCCTACTACACTAGGGATGGAGTCATAGATCCTCCCTAGTACCCGATGGATCCCATATTCACGGCAAGCAAGGTCCAAACCACCCGTACTACCAAAATCCAGGGTTACACGATAGTCAAGGAATATCTAATAAAACCATAATCTAACAGGAAACAAACATCATAACCATAGTAACTACATAACTTGGCTAGCACTTTAAGTGCCTAGCCGCTCATGGTAACAGAAACACAACAAGAAATAGAAGTAATCATAGATTGAAAGCTCATAATTCTTACAGTATTCGTATTTGAACGATTAAATACAAAAAGTAAATAAAGTGTGATCTCCCTTGGACTCTAGGTGGAATTCTTTGAAGGTTGGAAGCCTTTTTCGCCTCTCCAAATGGCTGTGGAGGAAGTGATGTCGGAATAGCTTGAATGAGGCCTCTATTTATAAGTATCAAACCTGTTACGTCGTAACTGATAAGGGTGTTACGCCGTAACCTTCTTACACGACATTCCATAAATTGGCAATTGTTGCGGCGTAACCAGATATTGCGTTACGCCGTAACCTTCAAATAATTTCCATACGTACGTGATCTTCATTCCATATTTTTTTATCTTCATGGTTACGGCGTAAACATAAGGGGGTGTTACGCCGTAACCCTATCTTGGGTAAGATTTCCTTCCAAATACTTATATACAGCCTAACTAGATATGGTTTTACGCTGTAATGTTGGCCATGATCTTCGTACTTGCTTAATTTATGTTACGGTGTAACCATTTTTGGTGTTACGCCATAACATTCTTCAAATAATTACACTTTAAGTCCCTTTTCCCTTGTTTCTTGTAATTTTCCTGCATTTCACTTGAAAACTACAAAATGATAGAAAGTATCTCATTTTCGAGTATTAGTGAAACATTTGCAGGTAATATAAGGGGTATTTTGCTACTAAAAAGTATTAAATATTTGATGTTATCATGTACCAAGACCCAGAAGTATTTGCAGAAAGGATGTCATGTATTTCTGGCCCACATCACTAAGAAGAATACGAAGGACAAGTCGGAGGAGAAGAAACTTAAGGATGTACCTACTCTGCGGGATTTCATAGAAGTCTTTTTGGAAGACTTTCCTCGACTCTCACAGACCCGACAAGTGGAGTTTCAGATTGACTTGGCACCCGATGCTCCACCTGGTGCTCGGGCACCTTATAGATTAGCTCCTTCAGAGATGAAAGAGTTTTCTGACCAATTACAAGAGCTTTCCGATAAAGGATTTATAAGATGAAGTTCCTCGCCTTGGGGAGATGTGTTTTTGTTCGTCAAGAAGAAGGATGAATCCTTTTGGATGTGTATTGACTATAGAGAGTTGAATCAGCTGACGGTGAAGGACCGTTATCTGCTTCCAAGAATTGATGTACATATCATACTTAGACAAGTTCATGATCGTATTCATCAACAATATTCTGATCAACTCAAAGAGCAAGTAAGAGCACGAAGAGCACCTTAAGCTAATCTTAGAATTACTTACGAAGGAAGAATTGTACGTAAAATATTTAAAGTGTGAATTCTGGATTCGAAGAGTATAATTTCTCAGGCACGTGATTGATATCCAAGGCATTCATGTGGATCCTGCCAAGATTGAGTCCATTAAGGACTGGGCAGCACCCAAGACTCCAACAAAAATTCGCCAATTCTTAGATCTTGCTTGTTATTATTGACGGTTTATCCAAGGTTTTTCAAAAATCACCAAGCCTATGACCAAGCTGACCTAGAAGAGTGTGAAGTTTGAATGAGGAGATAAAGAAGAAGCAGCGTTTCAATTGTTGAAGCATAAATTATGCAGTACACCAATTTTGGCATTGCTAGAAAGGACTGAGAACTTTGTAGTTTATTGTGACGCTTCGCATAAAGGTTTGGGTGCCGTATTAATGCAAAATGAGAAAGTGATAACTTATGCATCCCGTTAACTCAAGATCCAAGAGTAGAATTATACGACGCATGACTTGGAGTTAGGAGCAGTAGTGTTTACTCTAATGATTTGAAGGCCCTACTTATATGGAATGAAGTGTATCGTGTTCACCGATCATAAAAGTTTGCAACACATCCTTGATCATAAGGAGTTGAACATGAGACAACGTTGATGGTTGGAGTAACTTAATGATTACGATGGTGAGATTCGTTATCACCTGGGAAAAGCGAACGTGGTGGCAGATGCTTTAAGCCGGAAGGAACAGATTAAGCCACTACGAGTTCGAGCCTTAGTTATGACAATCAGATTAAACCTTCCAGCTCAGATTTTGAATGCTCAAGCCAAGGCAATCAAAGAAGAAAATATCAAAGAAGAGAATCTCCGTAGTATGAACAAGGAGTTTGAAACGCGTCCTGATGGAACTCTTTGTATTGAGAAACGAAGTTGGTTACCACATTTTGGAGGATTGAGGGATTTGATTATGCATGAATCACATAAGTCTAAGTCTTCTATTCATCCTGGATCAACAAGATGTATCATGATTTGAAGTGGTTGTATTGGTGGCCTAACATGAAAGTAGACAACGCCACCTATGTCAGCAAGTGCTTGACATGCTCGAAGGTCAAAGCTAAATATCATAATCGTCAGGTTTATTGGTACAACCTGAAATACCCCAATGGAAGTGGGAGAAAATCACCAAGACATCAAGTGGTTACGATACGATTTAGGTAATCGTCGATCGCCTTACTAAGTCTACATATTTCTTACCAATGCAGGAGACTGATACGATGGAGAGACTAACGAGACTCTACTTGAAAGAAGTGGTCTCGATTCATGGAGTGCCAGTCTCTATCATCTTTGACCGTAATAGCAGATTCACCTTGCGTTTTTGGCAGTCGCTCCAAAAAGATTTGGGTACTCGGTTGGATATGAGCATAGAATACCACCCAAAGACAGACGGATAAGTGAAAGAACCATTCAAACTCTTGAAGATATGTTACGCGCTTGCGTGATAGATTTCGATAATGGTTGGGACAAACATTTACCGCTAGTGGAGTTCTTGTACAACAACAGCTATCATACCAACATTAAGGCTGAATCGTTTGAGGCACTTTACAGTCCTATGTTTCGATCTCCCATCTATTAGGCCAAGGTCAAAGACAGCTAGCTCACTGGCCCAGAGATCATACATGAAACAACCGAGAAGATCATCAAAATCAAGAGCAAAATTTAAGCTGCGCGTGATCGCCATAAGAGTTACACCGATGTGAGGCATAAACCTCTATAATTTCGTATACGGGACAAAGTTATTGTAGATGTATCAAATCACTTAACAATAGACAAGATAGAAAGTTTAGAGAGAGAAAGTGGGTTGTACCAGTTAGAGAGAGAAATGAAAGGAAAATGTATTATGATGTGAATAACCAAATGAACAACTAACCCTCTCCAAGGCATGGAGAGGAGAGGGGTATTTATACCTCACTATGGCCGGTCAACATAAGGATGAATTATGTTGACCCGATTAGTTTGGTAAGTTTCCAAATACTACGCTACGAACTATACTATTACACTTTTGGAAGTGATCGAGACTTTTCTCGATTCCTAACAATCTCCCCCTAAGGGAGGTCACTCCAATTTACAGAAACTTAATCTCTACATTCTATGAATGTCTTTAATCTTTACACTCTATGAAGAAAAAGACTTGAAAAGTCAATAGGGAACAATAACTATGGGACGGAGGGAGTAACAAGCAAGCGAGATAGGATTTATCAAAGTTGGTTACATGGAAATAATTGTAAAGTATATAATTATGAATAAAAATGGCGAACTTGACGTAAATGTTATTTTGAGTTATAAAACTAAATCGCAAACGTGTTCGTGGTGATATATGGTTATAAAAATATATTTGCATCACTTCACTTCAATTGCATAATTCTAAATCGACCCATTATTAATTAGGTCGTGTTCCGGATTCATCGTGACTTCCACTTGACTTGTTTATTCCCGAACCTCTACTTTCACTTAAGATGAGTTTATAGCCCCACTTTAACTTATTTTACAACTACTTTACAAATCTCGGTGTGAGACACATTGCTTGTTTTACAATCGGACGCAAGTATAATTTTTACATGATTATGGATATGCTTAAGTACCGATAACCCACAATGCCCATTATCATGAACCGTTAATTACTTTGTGTAAGCGCGAGTGTTATAAATATATCTATTAAGGATTGACATCCCCACTCGGGTAAGTAGTACTTACTAGTTTTGGAGGTACCGAACTAACAGACGTATACTATGTCGGGATCTAAGTGTTGCGGGTTGAACACTTACAGCCGGCAACTTTATACATATACAATGTTTTAGCTTCGGTGTCATGAGCTTAGAGCAATCATAATTACAATTTTAACGACTCATGTAGAGGTCGTTCCCTATTATCTTGTGCTTATGTATTATGAAGTAACGCCTCCGGTTACCTTTTCGCTGCCACATATTTTGGGGGTGTTACAATACAGTGATTTGAAAAAAATTAGAGCGTTGTTAGCAAAGGCTTTTAACCGAAAGAAATATTATGCTAAACAAACGAACAACAATTTGAGCACTTCTTCAGCATCTACTTCAGCAAACAAGAAACCAGAGTATAAGAAGTCAGAGGAAAAGAAAAACGATAAGAAAGAAGATGGGAAGAAACGGGATATGAGCAAAGTAAAGTGCTATAATTTCAAGAAGAAAGGACATTATGCCAAAGACTCCAAGAAAGCAAAGGTCAAGGATTACAACTACTACAAGACAAAGATGTTGCTAGCTTAAGAAAGACAATGATGAACAAGTGCTTTTTGCTGAGGACCAAGTTTGGTTGGAGTCAAGTAGTGATTCAGATCAGGAGCTTAGTACAAATATGGTCTTCATGGCTAAAATTGAAAAGATTCTTTCGCAATCAAAAGATTGTTTAATCAAAAAGATCATAATGAGTCATAAGTTGATCATAATGAATCTGAAGACAAAAGTCATTTAGCTGATAAATTGATTGCTAAGTTTAATCAAAAGATTGCTAAATGTCAAAAACGTATTGAGAAAGCAAATCAACAAAGCAAAATTTTAGAAAATCAAAACAAAGATTTACAACATAAAAATCATGTTTTGAATAATTAAGTATACATTTTTGAGGAGAAAAGTGATGAATTTCATGCTCAAATAAAAGTGTTGAAAGATAAGAATGATGATTTGATTGCTGAAACGGAAATCTTACAATAATAACTCAAAGTCAAACATGTTGTGATTGATACTCACACTGAGTGTCAAGCACGGTATGCAAAACTTGCGGAAGAGAAATATGATTATATGATAAAAATTTCTGCTCTTTATGATAATGATAAATATCATCGAAAGAAGATTGATGAATAATAAATTTTGTATGAAAAGATGAGTTGTAACTTAGTTGAGATGAATAATAATGTGTTGAAGTTACAAGAGAATATTTTAGAAAAACAGACGAAAATTTCCGAGTTAGAAGAGTGTGTGCGTAACAAGGATTTAGAAATTAAAAAATGTTTGGAAAGATTAAATGATTGTGAAAACAAACTTCATAAAACTGGACAAACACGCCAGACTATACATATGATCATGCCTTCTAAGGATAAAATGTATAATGGTCGACAATGAATTGGTTTTGAAAATCCAGGTTATTTTTATAAAGCAAAAGAGTTGAGACCTAGTCTTTATGATGAGAGGGTTGTTGGTCTAGGGTATACTCCGATGTTTCTCACACATTCGGACGAAGCATTGGAAATTAAGAAATTTAAGAGAACAAGAGAAAATAAAATCGAGTTTGCATATGATTATAGAAATTTGAATGCAAGTTATGTAAATGAAAAGATAAAATTTTCAAATGATTATTTTTAAGAAATAATATATTATTAAAAATCAACTTGGTATACTATTAGTCCCCGAATATCGTCTCTATGTCAAAAATGCTCTAAGTGAAATGACTAAGTCTCGCTTAAGGAAAGACATTTGAGTCATTTCATTTTAAGGCATGAATGATTTTCGCACCAAACGTTTTTCACAGACACGACACACGCACTTTTGAAAAAGTAGGGACGGTGTCTGAATTTGAGCATATTGCAAGATGATTTTATTTTGCAATTTACTCCTATACTTATGTTAGAACTATATCGTACCGGGTCTAAAACTATTTTAAAAATCGATAAGAATTCATAAATATATAATAGTTTAACTCAGCATAAAACAAATTTCGCTAAACACTCCAATAAAATTCTTCTCTTCAACGAAATTTACACAAATATATACGTACCTTCATGGAAATAGCCCAAGACACATCATCAACTTTGATGCCTATAAAGTTGCAAATATTAATCCTCAATCCTTTGACTCATTCAAACAAAGCACTCCAATAACTTTATACAATCATGTACCCTCCCAACGGGCCACCACAACAAGCAGCATATGGTCAACCACCACAAGCACAATACGCAAACGTTGTTCCACCACAACCTGTGGTCTCTAACGGAGAATGGTCCACCGGCCTTTGTGATTGTGGCGATGATGTCTGCAATTGTAAGCTTACTATATATGCCTTTAGTCCATTGGTATCCGTAAGATGGTTATGTCCCTAGGTTGCAAGTTTAAGTCCTCTGAAGGATGATAACGAGATTCAATGTTTTCACAAAAAAAAAAAGATATCGACTGATAATTTTGTTTGTTAATGTTTCGTATTCTATCTTAACAATCTGTAGGTTGCATTACGTGTTGGTGTCCATGCATTACTTTCGGACAAATTGCTGAGATTGCAGACAGGGGAACTACTTGTAAGTATTAACGTTCACATATGTCAAAAAATCATACAAAAATCTAAGTGACATAGATATATTATCTATTTTGTGAAGTTACAAGAAAACAAACTATGGTTTATTGACAAAAACAATATGTTCAACTAGTTTTGCCACATATTATGGTTCAAATGGACAGATCACTGTACAATTTTATCCAAGTTTTAATGTTGGAATGAACTATTAGTTGGCCTTAGCCAGAGTGTGAGTGTTGACTTCGGGAACATTAGGGTTTCTAGGGTCTTATGTATTCACCACTATAAATGCATGATCAACGAAATATAATATCTACCCGGAATTCTATCATTAACGTCCAAATTTTATTTTAGTCTAATCACGGATAACTTTTTTTGACATGTAACAACAGCTTGTGCAGTACACGGGGTTATTTACACAATACTACTCCTACTAACTGGATGTCAATGTATATATTCTTGTATATATCGGTCTAAAATGAGACAACAATACATGTTGGCCGACGAACCCTGCAATGATTTCATTCTCCATTGTTGTTGTGAATCATGTGCCTTATGCCAAGAGTATCGTGAGCTTAAGAATCGCGGATTTGATATGCTTCTTGGTAAGAGCTTATCTTTTGCTTTTAGATACAAAAAAGTTAATATCCACAAGCATTACACTTCCATTTAGCATATATAACCATCTGATTATAGTTTTCATTCCTTATATTCAGGATGGCATGGAAGTATGGCTACGCAGAATCATGGAGTCATGATGCCACCAATTGCTCCAGCTGAAATGAAACGTTAGGTACAAGAGTCTGACATGTTGTGCTATGAAATGATAAATTGAATACAGATAAGATAAGACCTGGCCTTGTGTGATTCGTATTTGTCCCGGTCCCATGTATACATAGTTGCTTTATTGCATGGAAAACAAAGTTTATTAGATCAATTGGTACGGTTACGTTTTCGCCCGTATTGTCCATCTGTGGCGCGAGCCATCATACCGGTGGTAGCGTCATAGACTCTTGCGCACTACTAGCTACCGCGCGAGGTTATCATGATTTACGTTTTCTTAATTGAAACCTTAATTATTAGATTGTATATATCTTTTCAATTTTGTATTTTTTTTATTTTGTTGCATCATTACTTTTTATTTAGTTTAATAAAAGGGTAAGATAAGACCCTGTGTGATTCGTATTAATTCCGGTCCCATGAATACATAATTGCTTTATTGGATTGAAAACAAAAGTCTTACTAGCGCAATAGGTACGGTTGTGTTTTCCCCAGCTTCGTCCATTTATGGTGGCGTGAGCCATCATACGTGTGGTGGCGCCAAACTCTCGTGCCGTCATCACCTCACAATGTTATCACGATTTTCTTTTTTTTGTAATTGAAACCTTAATCATTAATTAGATTGTATTTTTTTATTTTGTATTTTTTTATATTGTTGTGTCACTCATTTTAGTTTAACTAAAATACTCTAATAAAAATGTGTTGCTTTATCTAATAAATGAAAAAAATTAAAATCTGTAAGGCTTGGAGGATCCTATAACTTAAGTGATAATGGAGCTGTTTTGGTGCTGAGTATATCATATAGGTTAAAGATGAAGAGCTAACGTGACTGCTATAACATAAACTTTGGACTACACCTAATGCTCTTAAAAATCATGTTTTTTTTAAAAGTAGTCTATATCTTGGTTCTTTTTATGTGTGTTATAAATAATTTTGTTTTTAACTAAATTACAATGTTAATTAAAAATAAGGTTGATTGCATGAAAATGTATGTATAGCTATCTACTCCCTCCGTCCCAAAATTATTATCCCCCGACAAAAAACACGCAATTTAAGAAAAGTGCATTTATTACTGCTTTCTCTTTCTTACTTTTTGACAGAATGACATTTTTACCCTTAGCTAATTAATTAAAGTCTTCTTTAATGTTTGTAATAATAATTTCAAACAAGGATAATATAGTAAACTTGATCAAACGTCTCTATCTATATTTAGTAGTGGACAATTAAATTGGGACATCCCAAAAAGGAAACGTGGACAATAAAAATGGGACGGGGGGAGTAATTTTTTTTTATCTATGTAGCATTCTTTTAAATCATCTCTTTGGTGTATCGTGTGAGCACTTGTGTGTATTTTTGACCGATTTATTCCTCCCTGGTTAAATAGGAGTGTGTAAAATGAAGAGTAAAATGGTTAAATAACACATCTGGTCACATTAAACACCAAAAGAATGAATTCAAAAGTATGCTAGATAAAAAAAATAGATAGCTACACAAACGAAAAAGGTGACAAGTAAATTTTCGTGCAATCAACTCTTAAAAATATCTTAAGTCAGCTCTTAAAAGTATGCTACATAGATCTAAAATTAATGTTTTTAATTAATTTACAATGTTAATTAAAAATAAGGTTGATTGCACGAAAATGTAACTTATTTGTCATCTTTTATAGTTATGTGTAGCTATCTAATGTTTTTTAGATCTATGTAACATATTTTTAAATAATATTTTTGATGTATCGTGTGAACACTTATGTGTATTTTAGACCGATGTACCCCTCCTGTTAAATAAGAGTGTAAAATAAAGAGTAAAATGGTCAAATAATACACACAATTGGTCACATAATACACTAAAAGAAAGAATTTAAAAGTATGCTAGATAAAAAAAATAGATAGCTACACAAAAACAAAAAAATATGAAAAGTAAAGTAAATTCTCGAATAGAAATAATGGGTAAAAAAGAGAAATAAAATGCAAAGCAGAGAAAATTGATTTTTTTCTTTTGATTTAATGTTTTTGGGTTGAAACGAAATGAAATAAAATAAAGAATGTTATGTTCTCGAGTTAAGAATGAAAGAAATAAAAAAAGACATAATTACATGTATACCTTTTTAAACATGTTCATCTTATTACAAAAATCGAATATGAGTAAATACGGAGAATTATATTGGTCATTAATTATATACTAAATAGTTTGGGTGTAGCTTTGTTTATGCTCATATTTAGGTGGAAATTTTTTGAAAAAAATTGTGAAACTTTTTTATATCATTTACTTTATGTTAAAAAAAACTAAAAAACATAATAAATTTTTCTGTTTCCTATCATTTTCTTTCTTTCCTTTAAAAAAAAACTCATAACGAATCCTCATATTATCTAATTGGATCTATCCTGTAATTTTATATCGCAATCAACTACGGGTAAAAAAACATTTTAGTTAGTAGTGATCCTATGAGATTATCTATACTACATATAATACATATTTCACTCTCTCTTTATTTAATACCAAAAAAATAAGTAATACAAATATTGAAGCATATAATACAACCTTAAATGTAACCTTTCACCACAATTAAGTAACTTAATACCAATTTTTTTTTATTGGAATTTAAGATTAATCCCACATTGTAATGTAAAGAGCTAATTTGAAAAAGGTTCTATGTAACGAGGGTTTCGATAATTTGAAGATTAGCTACTTGGGAGAACTTTGGGTACTATTGGAATTTGAATCTTCCAAGGCTAAGGAACTATTCCGCAAAAATGCTGGTGCGGGGTCGTGGTTTTCGGTTCTACATCTTGCCAATGACGAGTGTGTTCCAGATGGAAGACTCGCTTGGGTGGAAGTTGGTGGTGTCCCATTTAAACTTTGGACAGTCAAGACGTTTAGTAGAATCGCTTCAAAATGGGGTGATCTCATGGACGTTGATGAAGATGAGCTGAATTATCATTCCAAAAGGTTGTGTGTATTTACTAAAGTTCGGCAAAATATTCAGGAGAGTTTTAAGGTAAATTTCCGGGGAAAAGTTCATTGGGTTAGAGCTATCGAAGTTCCAGGATGGATACCTGAATTCAATGATGAAGAGGAAGAAGATGACGTATCCGATGAGTGCAATTTTGATGGTAAACCTGAAGCACAGGAGGAGAACAATATATTCGAAGAAAGTGAAGAGGAGAAGGTACAGGAAACTGAATTTGGAGTACCTAGTGGCGAGAAGGTTAATAAGTCAGAAGATCCTTTTGGTATATATTCTCTATTGCAAAAAAACAAAACTAACATGGAGAACAAGGTGAATGAGGAAGATCACAGCTTATCTCACCCACCGGGCTTCACTCCGGAAGTAGATCAGTTCGAAGGTAATGCTATGGGGGATATCGCAGAGAAGGTATATACAGAAAAGGAAAATGATGTGAACTCATTTGTGAATAAAGACATAGGAAATAATGATTCGAATTCGGTTAATAACAATGTTGAACCAACTGATTTGGATCGTTCTAAATTACTGCGATCAGGTGGGTCCATTTTAAATTTTATGGAGGAAGTGGTGAAGGTAGGACAAACAATGGGGTATAACATGGAAGGGTGCATTAAAGATATTAACGATATAATCGAATCCCAAGGAGAGTTTGGGGTTATCAGATGAATTTTTTGTCTTTAAATGTTCAAGGCCTCGCCCAAAAGGCTAAAAAAGATTGGGTTAAGGAGTTGTGTATAAAAAATAAAGTGAATTTTATTGGTTTGCAGGAAACTAAAATGGGGACTATGGACTTGAATACTGTGAGATCATGTTGGGGTAATTCTATATTCGAATATGTTCAAAGTGATTCAGTTGGTTATTCTGGAGGAATTTTGTGTATTTGGGATCCAAATTCTTTTCGGAGAAATAGTTTTACGAGATCAGATTATTTTGTCATTATTAGAGGAGTGTGGCTTAAATCTGGTATTGATCTTTTGATAGTGGTCGTTTATGCTCCTCAAGACGCTAAAGAAAAACATATGCTGTGGGAATATTTGACTCATATTTCAAATTCTTGGGATGGTAAAATTGTTATGATGGGCGATTTTAATGAGGTGAGATTTAAATCGGATAGATTCGGTTCTAACTTTAATGTTCATGAAGCGGAAAAATTTAATTCCTTCATTTATAACGCGGGGATGGAGGAAGTTTCTTTAGGAGGAAGTGCTTTCACTTGGTGTCATAGATCAGCTTCCAAAATGAGCAAATTGGATCGATTTTTCGTTTCTGAAAATCTTTTGACCTCATGTCCAAATATTTCTGCTATAACCTTGGAGCGGTTTATTTCGGATCATCGGCCTATTCTTTTACGCGAAACATCGTTCGACTATGGCCCTATTCCTTTTCGATTCTATAAATACTGGTTGGAAGTGGACGGATTTGATAAAATGGTCAGAGAATCCTGGGAAGCAGCTCCTGGCAATAAAGATAATGCTATTCGTAGTTTTATGGGTAAATTAAAATTCCTTAAAGATCGCATACGTGTTTGGCTGTCTATACATAAGGCAAATTCGAGAAGTGATACGGACATTCTAAAAGAGGAGCTGAGACTTTGTGATGAGTTGATCGACAAGGGTATGGGTTCTAGTGAAGTAGTTCAGAATAGATTGGAGATCCTTAATAAGATTCATCAGGTTCAAAAAAATCAAGCTTCGGAAATTTCTCAAAAAGCCAAGATCAAATGGGCTATTGAGGGTGATGAGAACGTGAAATTCTTCCACGGTATTCTTAACAAGAAGCGCAGCCAATCTCAGATTCGAGGTGTCATGGCAAATGGTGTGTGGATTGATGATCCGGTCAAGGTGAAAGACGAATTTTTAATGCATTTTCGGAGCAGGTTTGATAAACCTCTTTTAAATCGTGCTTTGCTTGATCTTAATTTTACTAATTCTCTTACTAATGAACAAAAAGAGGATCTGGAACAAGATATAACTAAAGAAGAGGTCAAGCGAGCGGTGTGGGATTGCGGTGTTGATAAATCTCCGGGTCCAGATGGATTCTCCTTTTACTTTTATCGTCATTTCTGGTCTATGATTGAAGATGACGTGTTTGGGGCTGTGGAGTACTTCTTTATTAATGGTGATATTCCAAATGGTTGTAATTCAAATTTTATTGCCTTGATCCCTAAAATCATTGATGCAAACATGGTTAAAGACTTCCGTCCGATAAGTCTAATTGGAAGTCTATACAAGATTATTGCCAAACTTTTAGCTAATCGATTAGTTGGTGTCTTAAGTAACCTCATTAATGAGGTTCAATCTGCTTTTGTAGCGGATAGACAAATTTTGGATGGGCCTTTTATTCTTAACGAGGTTCTTCAATGGTGTCGAAAAAAGAGGAAACATGCGCTCATTTTTAAGGTTGATTTCGAGAAAGCGTATGACTCTGTTCGATGGGATTTCTTAGACGATGTGTTAGATAAGTTTGGATTTGGTGTGAAATGGAGAAATTGGATTCAGAGTTGTCTTAGATCGTCTAGGGGGTCGATTCTTATCAACGGGAGTCCAACGAAGGAATTTCAATTCTTTCGAGGTCTTAAACAAGGTGACCCTTTATCCCCTTTCCTTTTTATTCTTGTTATGGAAAGCTTGCACATTTCTTTTCAACGGGTGGTTGATGCGGGATTATTTAATGGAATTAATTTGAGCTCCACGGTGAATCTTTCTCATTTGTTTTATGCGGATGACGCTATTTTTATTGGTCAATGGAATGAGCTTAATATTGATACTCTAGTCCGAGTTTTGGAATGTTTTTTCCGGGCTTCTGGTCTTCGTATTAATATGAGTAAAAGTAAGATTATGGGTGTGAATGTGGAAGATGCGAAGGTTAAAATTGCGGCTAATAAACTTGGATGTCTTGTTCTTAAGACTCCCTTCACTTACTTGGGTACGAAAGTAGGGGAGAACATGCATAGAAAACATGCTTGGAATGAAGTGGTTGAAAAGGTCCTGTCTCGGCTATCTAGATGGAAGTTGAAAACTCTTTCTATTGGAGGAAGATTCACACTTCTCAAGTCTGTTTTAGGCTCTATGCCAATCTTCCATATGTCCATTTTTAAAGTCCCCTCGAGTATTCTTAATTCACTTGAAGTTATTCGTAGTCGTTTCTTCAACGGTCATGAGCATAAGAGTAATAAAGCAACTTGGTTTAAGTGGAACAAAGTTTTAACTTCAAAAGAGAAAGGTGGCTTAGGGGTTTCTAGTTTATTTGCTCTCAATAGAGGGTTGTTGTTCAAGTGGTTGTGGCGGTTTTATTCTCAAAAAGATTCGTTATGGACCAAAGTGATAAAGGCTTTATATGGGGAGGACGGGAGTTTAGATAAAGTTGGTGCTTCGGCTGCTCGGACCTGTTGGACTACAATCGTCCAGGAGGTGAAGGTGATACAAGCACAAGGAATAAATATTCACGATTTTATCAAATTAAAGCTGGGAAATGGTGAGGATTCTCGTTTTTGGCTTGATAAATGGTACGAAGGTGGAGTGTTAAAGAGGTTGTTTCCTCGTGTTTATGCCTTGGAACTTGACAAAAATATTTCAGTGAGTTCAAAGTTAAAGGCGCCAAGCTTAGTTACTACCTTCAGAAGAAATGCGAGGAGTGGTATTGAACAGACACAGTTTGATTCTATGGCGGAGATCATGAAAACAATCTCGTTGGTGCCTCGTGTTGACAGGTACATATGGTCGCTGGAGAATGATGGCTCATTTTCGGTTGCTTCGATTCGCAAGACGTTAGACGACAACCGGTTCCAGGAGGAGAGTTTGTCGACAAGGTGGGTCAAATCCGTGCCTATCAAGGTTAATATTCTGGCTTGGAAAGTTAAATCTAATGCTCTTCCTACTCGTTTTAACATATCTCGTCGCGGCATGGATATTGATTCTATTGATTGTCCCATTTGTAAAATGGGTGTCGAAACGACAAGTCATGTGTTCTTTCAATGCAATGTGGTTAGACAGGTTATGAGAAAGATTTCTTCATGGTGGAATGTGGAGTATATGGAGGTTAATTCATATGAGGAGTGGCGTTCTTGGCTCGTGTCTACCCGGATTCGATCAAACATCAAAGTTATTATCGAAGGGATCTATTACGGCTTGTGGTGGGTTATGTGGAATTTTCGGAATAAGATTTTATTTGATGCGAAGATTCCGGAAAAGGTCTTGATCTTTGATAATTTAGTCGCAAGCTCTTTTTATTGGTTTAAATATCAATGTAAAGCATCGATCAAATGGGACGATTGGCTTAAAAACCCTTATATTGTTTGTTGTTGATCTAGCTCCTTGCTAGTGTTTAATAAAATTGCCGTTCAAAAAAAAATGTTTTTATCTTAAGGTGTCAACCGTGGTGAAAGTACAACTCCGGGTTCTTAGATAGCGTATGTTTCAATCGATCTGCATGCATAACATTTTTATTTTTATGCTGGCAAAATCAATCTATATAAAAGAAGTATTAGATGATAGATTATGTTAGTCGGGCCAAGCCCGTTTGTGGGCATAGGTTCTATTAGGGTTTCTCTATGTCTTGTACTTTATAAATAGTGGTTAAATAATATATCATAACCTACGGGGTTTACATTGTCTAACATGGTATCGAGCTAGGTGTGATTCTCAGATATAATCAGCCGTAATGAGCCGTCATCTTCAACCACCTAACCCCGTCAAATCTCTCTATCTCTATTATCAAATCTCTCTATCTCTATTTTCAAAACCCTAGTTGTCGGTCACCATAAGCCGCTACTAAAGTCATTCTAATCAAATCGACTTTGAATTAATAATAAATATTTGAGAAAGATAAATTTGATTATATACAGATCTTGTACTTCTTGAAGTCTTCTTTGTCATCTATAAGTAGAAGATATTAGAATACAATAATCTCATATGAGAGAAGCAACCAAGGAAACGAAATTATATATATAATTATAGCAATTGAAAAAACCACTGTAGCTTTTAAGCATTGTTAATTTCTGTAGCAATTGAAAAAAACTCTGTAGCTTTTTAAGGAACTGTTATTTTGTGTGGGGTCCAATATCCATATTAAAAGTGACCTAGATCATTCAGTTTTAAGCCTTTGTATCAAATACAAAATATCACTTTCCACAGATGATCCATATTTTGTCTTTTCCACTTCATCTTCTAGATTATCATCTGGTAGAGCGTTACAATCACATGTGCTACATGTCAACATGTTCATTGATCAACCCCATAACAGGTTTACCGTGGTTTTTTTTTTTACACTTCCCTTCTCCTTCTACCTGATGTTAGGACTATAAAGTTGTTGGTAAATAATGCATATGCATGCACCATAGTTTTATCTTTGTGCATTAACTGTTGATGGCTTACATAAATTGCTTATTATATGGATGTAATATTTTATTGCTATGGGCCCAATTTTTTTTTGGGCGGGTGAATAGAAAGTGAGTGTTAAGGTTAAGTTGGTTGAATCTATGGTTTTGTTTTAATGCCTACAAGTTTTTGCCTTATGATGTTGCACTATAGTATGAACAGTATGCCTATTACCAAAGGGTAGATCCAATTGGCACATAACATTCGGCGTATATATACATATATACATGTAGTTGCTTAGTAGCCATAACCATTACCAATGAAAATCAAGAGTAGGCCAATTAAAAGGAAATCAGCTGATGATTTATCAATGGAATGCGTCCAAAAAGATATTTCGAAAAAACCACGTACGATATTCCCACCATCAGTGCAAAATACCAACGGTCATCCTGTTGACAAAAGTGTTGGGACATCCAATGGATTAGCTATGGGAACAGTCACGAGACGTCTTCCAACAGAATATCAGCAAAGAGATACACCTAACTTGCAAATTACGAGAGCAGCCGCCAATCGTATTGACCCCTACAGTTTGAAAACATGCAACATACTAGGTATGTAACTATTCAGTTTGCAAAATCCGTTTGTAAACAAATATCTACCGTTACTCATGGCATGTAGTAAAATGTTTTATTTTGTACAACAATAGGACAATGTAAAACCCAAAAAAGAAAAAGGCCATCTGCTATAGGCTGTTATCAAACGAAAAGAATGAACAATCGTCAAGAACGTATATTTTTTATGGTTTCCTGATTATTTTGTATAACTAAAAAATTATCATATTGATAATAACGAAATATTTTCTATTACAGAAATGTCTAAAGATGAAGCTAAAACTCTATTTGAGTGCAGTAATCTTGACAGCCAACGGAAAACAAAATGGCGTAAATACCAGATATCTATCTTTATACCATATTTGCTTACAATAACTTAGTTGCTAATCGTTTTTCCGTTATCAATTTAGGTAAGCGACATGGGAAGAAATGGTATACAGACCCTATTGGCACACAATATTTAGCTGGAGAATCAGTTTCAGTGTCCAGCAGTAAGACCACACTAAAATCTGACTTTGTCATCTATCTTAAACAAACAAGATTGTTAAGATTTTACGTGTGTTTTTGTCTGACAGGGATATCGCCAGAGTACAGTCATTTGGGTCGATGTACATGTGTTTGCCGCCATTGCGGGGCTATGTTTTGGGAATGCGAAAAGATTGCGTCTGCATCACATACTTCTGAGTTTGGTTACAACAAATGTTGCTATGGAGGACGAGTCATCTTACGACCTCCTCCGGAATACCCGCACTACATTAAAGAGTTATATCAAAATACACATTTCATGGAGAACATACGCGCATATAATCAGATGTTTAGCATGACGTCACTTGGAGCTAATGTCGACAAGTCAGTAAACAATGGCAGAGGGCCATATGTTTTTAGAATATCAGGCCAGCTTTACCATTGGATTGGATCTCTGTGTCCGGAAGAAGGGCAATCCCCAAGGTTTTTGCAACTTTATATATACGATACAACCAATGAACTAAAGAATCGGTTGGCCCACTTTAGTGATGAGCATCAATCTGAATTGAAAGAAGAAATTGTCGAAGGGTTGATACAATTTTTGGATACACACAATGCGTTAGTTCAGTTGTTTCGGACTGCTCGCAATAAACATACAGATGCTGCTGTGCCAGAATTTAAAGTTCGACTTTACAATGTTATTGGAACACGCCAATATGAGTTGCCAACTTCTGAAACGATTGGTGCAATAGTTTTTGGTGACTCATCTACTACAGAAAATGAGTTTGATTTGATCATTGAAGAATATTCACAATTTCCTCAACGCGTTAGCAAATTGCACCCATGCTATATGTCTCTTCAATTTCCATTGTTATTTGTGTATGGCGAAGACGGCTATAAAAAAGATATGAAATTAGTGAACATTCCAGGCCAATTGACAAAAGCCGATAAGCGAATGTCAATGAATATGTATTATTCATATCAAATACATGATCGCCTGAATCATTATAACTTGCTACTTCACGGTGGCAAGTTATTTCAACAGTATGTAGTCACCGCATACTATGCCATTGAGCAAACGAGACTCGATTTCATTCGACAAAAACAAGAAGACATAAGAAGTGAATATCTTTTTGGTATATACGATGCCATTCTACGTGGTGATCATGATGGCAGTGATCTTGGGTTACGCACTGTGCTTACTGCCTCTTTTACAGGCGGTCCACCCTATATATATGCTCATTACCTTGATGCACTTGCAATCTGTCGCGTACAAGGAAGCCCATCTTTTTTCATCACATTCACATGCAACACAAAGTGGCCTGAAATTGAAGAATTCATGAAGCCCTACCCACAGTTAACAGTTGCTGACAGAGCAGATATAATAGATCGTGTCTTTGAAAAGAAAGTACATGATTACATTGACTTTGTTCGTGATTCAAACACCTTTGGCTCTGTAACAGGAGGTATGTATACACAAATAAAACAGGCAACTCACAATACATTGTCCTTTACTTTATCACATATATTTAGAAAAATAAATAAATAATAATAATGTGTTTTTCTTATATGATGTGCAGTCCTGTACACAATAGAATTCCAAAAACGTGGACTTCCACACTGTCACTCATTACTATGGATAAGCGATAAATCAAAAGTGCGGGAAGATGTTGATGTTGACAAATATGTGTGTGCAGAACTACCAGATCCAACAACAGATCCAAACACTTATACAGTTATTTCTGAATTAATGATACATGGGCCATGTGGATCTGCAAACCCAAGTGCAGCATGTATGAAGGATGGCGGCGTCTGCAATCGCAATTTCCCAAAGCCTTATTGCAACAAAACATACATCGACAAAGAAGGATTTGTGCATTATCGGCGTAGAGACACTGAGATCCAAGTACAAAGGCAACATGTTTGGCTCGATAACCGGTATGTTGTTCCATATAATGCAACTTTGTGTCGGCGATACTATGCGCACATAAATGTTGAATATTGTGGCTGGACAATGCTTATAAAGTATTTGTTTAAATACATATCAAAGGGAACAGACCGTGTTATTGCCAACATAGCACCGCCATCAGATGATGCTTCTACAAGTAATGCGCCTCCTATTCAAATTGACGAAATCAAAAATTACGTACAAGCAAGATACATTGGCCCACATGAAGCATGCTGGAGAATTTTAGATTTCCCTATACATTACCGCAACCCTCCTGTTCAAACTTTAGCAGTGCATTTAGAAAATATGCAACAGCTAAAATTCCGAACCAAGGATAGTTTGCAGTCAATAGTTAGCAACCCAACGAAAAAAAAACAACACTGACTGAATGGCTAGAATACAATAGATGTTACACTGATGGCCGACACCTAACATACTTGAATTTCCCATCAGAGTATGCATGGCACAGAACTGATAAATATTAGCAACGGCGACGGTACTTGAATAAACCTTCGATTGGGCGCCTTATATACATACACCCAAGTGCAGGCGATTTATTCTATCAAAGAACATTATTATGTCATCAAAAGGGTTGCACATCATTTACAGATATACGGAAAATCAACAACAAGATATACCCAACAAACAAAGCCGCATGTCAAGCACTTGGCCTTCTCAGCAGTGATCAAGAATGGGTAACAGCACTTGAAGAAGCAAGTCTTTTTGCCACAACACCAGAACTAAGAAAGCTGTTTGTCTACATTCTTATTTTTTGCAACGTCTCGGATCCATTATAGCTGTGGAATAAGCTATGGAAAAATCTATCTGATGATATTCCTCGCAAACTCTCAAAAAGTCTGCGAATACCACAAATACAAAGGGATGAAAAAAAATTGAAAGCAAGCATCCTTTTTGAGCTTGAACGTATGCTAAATTCATATTCTAAATCACTTCAGGATTTTGCCCTTCCGATGCCTCCTGAAGATATGCTACTTATACTGCAGAATAGACTACTAATGGAAGAAACAAACTATGATCAAGATGCTTTGGCCGCAGAATTTTTTTTTCTAATCCCAAGGCTCAATAAAGACCAGCGGTTAATATTTGATGAGATTACTCATGCTGCAAGATGCAACGTACAGAAGCTGATATTTGTATATGGCCATGGCGGAACAGGAAAGACATTTCTATGGAAAGCTGTTACAAGTGTTTTACGATCAGAAGATAAAATTGTCCTAACGGTCGCAGCCCCAGCACTATTATTGCCGTCAGGTAGAACAGCGCATTCGCGCTTCCAAATTCCATTAAACTTAGAAGATGAATCTATATGCCGTATAAAAAAATAGCCAACTTGCTGATCTTTTGAGGCAAACTCATCTCATAATCTGGGATAAGGCGCCAATGAATGATCGCCGTTGCTTTGAAGCACTTGATCGTAGCCTTAAAGATATATGCAACAGGCCAAACAATTTTTTTGGAGGTAAGAGTATTATGTTAGGAGGCGATTTTAGGCAAACTCTGCCTGTCAAAAAGAAAGCCTCTAAACCAGAAATCCTAGACGCATCTATTACATCATCATATCTTTGGCCAAAATTCAAGGTGTACACACTCATGGAAAATATGCGTCTACATCAACCAGAAACAACAGAGGCTGAAAGAATACGTATTCAAAAATTTTCCAATTGGCTTTTAGACGTCGGCAATGGTACTATTGGCGAACCAGACGAAACAAACATTCACAATACGTTTGCTATACAGATACCAACAGAACTATGTATTCCAGATTCAAGCACAGCACTTGCAAGTCTTATTGAATTTATATATGATCAAAAGACACTGCAAAGACCAACGGCAACAGATCTGCAAAAGAAAGCTATTGTATGTCCGAAAAACGAAGATGCTTAGTCAACCATGAGCCACATGTCTACCTGAGTTTCGATGAAGCAGTTCCACATGGAAATGATGGAGGTGAGACAGAGCTTTTGTATCCACCTGAATATCTCAACTCATTGAATTTTGCTGGCTTCCCACCACACAGGCTAGAGGTCAAAGTAGGTTCCCCAATTATACTTCTTCGGAACCTTAATATATCTGGAGGACTTTGCAATGGAACTCGGCTAATTGTCACACAGCTTCTCAGCAAAGTAATTGAGGCGCGCATCATAACTGGAACACGAATATCAGAAAAAGTCTTCCTCCCACGCATTCCATTGATTAATCGAGATTTACAATTACCATTTATCTTTAAAAGAAAACAATTCCCTGTAAAGCTCTGTTATGCTATGACCATTAACAAAAGCCAAGGGCAATCTCTAGAGCGAATAGGTATTTTCCTTCCTCAGCCTGTTTTTGCACATGGCCAATTGTATGTAGCCTTATCAAGGGCTACATCTCCTGGTGGCCTAAAAATACTGATCAGACAATCTGCAGACGACACAAAGAATATGACAAAAAACATAGTCTACAAGGATTTCCTATCAACAGTAGCAATCACACAGGTTTTACTGAATTTTACACCTATATTTGTCAACATATGTGCTTATTAGTTAGTGTATTTATATTCGAATTTTCCTAATGCTTCTGATAATCAAATAGTTTACATCTTAATGCATATATATTCTCATATTTATAAGACTTTATCTTTTTAATTTGCCTAAAAGCATTTGTTGTCTACACCACAGCCTAATGACAGAAACCAATGACCCAAGTACGATTTTAAAAGACAAAGGGAAGTTGCCATTAGTTGAAACAAACTCCGTCAGCATTGCAGACATCAAACTAACGCTTTTGAATCAAACAATTGAAGCGCGAGTCTACCGAAAATGGCTGGCAAAAAATGTTGTCACACAGGTAGCATCAAACTTTTGTGTCATTCTCCTAGACAAACAGGTAATATCCATTAACCTATCAAACATAAACCTTTATACATTATTAACATCCATTGCGCACATATAATTTTGTATTTTTTGTAAATAATTATAGGGAAATGCTATACAAGCAAACATGGACGTCAAAGATACGGACTATTTCAATACTTGCCTGCAGCATTATGATGCATACATGAATTGCAGCGTTCATGGTGCATACCAACAAAAACATGGGATCGGACACTTCCAAATGACATAACTTTAACTTTTGGAAAACAAGCATCCGTTGTCCCAATTTCCAATGCTGATTTCCCCGAACACTACTTTAACTTCGTTGCATACAATGAAGTAAACCAGCGTGCTACCCAAAGCGAAGCGCCACTAACAGGTATCCTATCTAACTATGCAAATACATAACTTTACACAAATGAAAACACTAACTGTCTTTACCTATAGATTATATCGGATGTATCTATCGCGTAAGCGATCCCCTTAGGAGTGGCGATGCAACCAGAACCAGGCGTGTAAGGCGTATAATAGATGTACAAAACCTAGAGTAAGTCCACTTTACATTTACCTATACATGATTCTAATAGTATAACTAACTTTAAAACCCTTATGCTACACACAGTGGTATTGTAGGAACATGTAATCTTATGATCAAACCAAGAACAAGAGAGATGTGGGTTGTGATGTTAGAGAGTGAGAATGGATGGAAAATTGATGAAGTGTATTATGATGAATGTGTAAAAATGGAACAACCAACCCCTCTCCAAGGCTAGGAGAGGGTTTATATACTTCCTATAGGCCGGCCCATAGGCTATATTTGTAGGTCTTCAACTGAGTTCAACTTCTGAACTAAGTATATTTAAATCCGAACATTCCAGAAGCCACTTATATCCTGTTACGTAAGTAAACTATCTTCATATTATACAACTAAAGATTCACAGTATATCGTCATGTCTTTTAATATAAATACATATACAAAACAGATACGCAAATTTTATTACTCCCACCCCAGCATTGGAAATTCAAAGGCAGCCCTATAACAACCCGTTACTGGAACAAACAAGAAACCGCTACAACATCAACACACTCCTTGGCATCAACCCACCAGCATTATCAGGTATAACAATTCTAAAATACTTGCCATTCTTCTTATTTCTTTTTAGTTTCCATTTTTTTAGCAACCAAAACAATGCTATACACCTAACAGCCAACCGTCCTAAAGGAAAAAAAAAAACTAACAGGTAAACTCCTTTTTTTACAGCAAAAAGTTTTAAATCACAGGCAAACCCTTATGAAATCCACAGCCCCAAATGTTGGTACTATAGGAAATGCAATAACACTTTGTGAACATAAAAGGTTCAGACAACTTTGATCTTGCGTTTGTTGCCCAACCTTGGGCCACAACCCTATACCAAACTATGGGTATAAAACCTCATCCTTTGTAAATCACAACATAATATTTATTGCTAATGTGAAACAACAACTTACCAGTGATATTACACAAACAAATAGGTATTGCTTCAGGGCTATTATTGACGACGGAACTGCTACGACAACAGTCACATGCTTTAGCCCAGAAGCACATACATTTGTGCCAGATTGCAACACAATTGTCAATACCATGCAAGACAAAGACACAAGCCATGTGCCAGCAGAGTTAAAACAGACTGAAGGCCACACGTACATCTTTCAATATCATTTTGGCCAGAAAGCCAAACCAGGGTACCCAAACTTCAAATTGGATGCTGTGCTACAACCTGTTGCAGAACCGTTGCTTGCACTACCAGCTGCTGAAACCATAAAATCTCCTGCTACACAAGTTCTTGATGAAGCCTCCATTAGCAACAACCCTACTACAACAGACAAAGACCAACCTGAAGTGGGAAAACTTCTGGCACAAACTCAGTGAAATACTTGAAGATACCAAGCAAAAAAAAAACACGACGAAGCCTATTCCAAGAGACTGATACAACAGCAAAAAAACCAAGGCGAAATGCCTAAATAATAGTGTGGTACTTTTTGTATGACTAAAGACCAACCACAACTCCTAATGAATCTATCCATGTAAAATAGTATTAGCTAATGTACTTCGCAAAAAGCTGTTAGTATCAGCAAAAACCAAACCAACAATATCTTATATGTAATTAGCACTTAAGTAACTATATATATATGAATGTACAGTAGTAGCTACATATGTAGTTAAACAAACGCCCTTACTTTGTTTTATATCTCCCAAAGTCATTATACATTAGGCAAAGTCTTTTCCTATCAGCGACATGACGGTTACCAAGAAGACAAATAATAAGCAACCAACTTAACAAAATAAGACATAACCCTTATCAAACTCTTACATACCAGACAATACTACATTGACAGAAAGTACGATGCCCCGCCCATACTAGAAAAGGAAATTTTCTACAACCACCCAACCTAGGTTAAACAAACATACGTAAGCCAAAACGACCATACCGTTTGAACATACTTAACACCTGTAACTTGACCATCATACATAATACTGACAGTACCCAAAAGAGGCCAACAAGTCAACCAAAAGGAAATAGATTAAAGACTTAAACATATTACATAACAAGTAGCTAATAGCAAACTTCAGTTGTAATCAACATCATCCAACTCCAACTGCCTTTGATGAAGATCTAGCACGAGAATGTGCAACATAATCCTTAAGCATCCGAAGTTTGACAGCATCACGATCCTGCCTATGACGCAAAATCTGCACATACTTCGACGCACCACTACCCACCGCAAGTTTCTCCAAGACTCTGCTATCAACAAATCCCTTTCATCCATTTCCTTTTTCAATGAATAGCATTGATCACCATGTTTATGCGCGAACTCATCCCCTGGTTCTACCTCCTTAGATACAAAACCTTCACTTAATTGTTCATACTCATAAAAATTCGCTCATTACAGCGAATGAAGATATCTAGAAGTTGATTTGCCATTAGAAAAAGCAAAAGAAAAATCTAAGAACTTTTGTAAAAAAAACTTATGAAAAAGATAACTAAGTCAACCCCTAATATATATAGAAACCGAACAACCAACTGAAAGAAGCATAAATACCGTAATTAAAGTTCCGTCAACTCCCATTATTATCTTCGCCTCGAAATGATGGACAATCTACAAACACTCCCAGCAACAGTGGCAAGATCTATTTTTTTTCATAAAATGCAAGAAGACAAAAAATAAACAGACGAAAAACCCTCAACTATTGATATATCTATTGCATAATAATTAAGCCCAATTAAAAAAAGCCCACCTAATGAACCCAACCTTTAAAAAAAATTAACAAATAAAATTAATAATATTAACCATACATTCAAATAAAAAAATAAGTGTGCTAACATTTTTTACTGAATTAAAAAAATGTCATTACTACTAAAAAAATAAACCTTCAATATTAAATATGCAACCAGCAAAATACATCCACACAAAATAAAATGAAAAAAAAATAACAACATAGTAAAAAATGCAAAAACCTAACACTAAACACACGCAAAAACCTTGCGCCCGCGGCAACGCGCGGGTATTTCCGCTTGTTAACGAATCAAAAGAGTTTACCAAGGTAATTTAATTTCTTTGCTTCTTAGCTTCTATTTTGTTGAATTAATGACAACTAATCATATCACTTGTTCATTAAATAATTCAGATGATGCCTTTGACTGTAAATTCCTTGAGCTATCTTAATTAGCTTATAAGATGGCTTGTGGGTGTAAACCTAATTGTTGGGAATTATTGATTTGATGATACATAAGGAAACAATATATGATATAAGGAACAGAACAAAAGATGTAGGAATTCTTGGTCAACTTGCTTTAATGAGTCAAAGATGATGAATTCTTGGTCAACGTGCTTTAATGAGTCAAAGATAGTTATTAGGAAAGAATAAAGTTTCATAATACAATTAGAATTCCTTTATGAATGTTTTAATTAGTTTCCTTGTAAGTCTTATGGACTCTCTATATAAAGAGATACATAGACATTGTTTAGAGTGTGCACAAGAGAAAGATGTAAACATTAAAAGGTGTATGTGTGTGTAGGCATCATCCCTAATAAAGGTGCCTAGGGTTTAGAGTTAGTTTTGTAGTTGTACAACAAGAAGTAGATGCTAGCATAAGTGGTGTAGCCTCAAGAATCTTATGATTCCTGTTACAGTTTGTTGATGTAATCGTATTATCTTGATCAAATAATATTGGGGCTGGAATGTTTGGTAAAACCTTGTTGAATATCTTTGTTCTTATTCCGCTTTGTTTTTATAACTTATGAACATTGATATTACTAGATTTAGGTTCTAAAAACAATCACTGAGCTTAAACGATCAAAGAACCTATTACGTGTTTTAGGTTTCCACAATTGGTATCAGAGCCTCGTGGCTCTTGATCTAGGATCTACAAGGTTTTATAAATTGAAGAAAAAGAATAAAAAGGACTCTATTTTTTGCCAACGGTTTGTTGTGACCGGCTGTTTTAATGTTTGAGTTTGCATTGGATCAAGTAAATATAATGTTTGTCATATGCTGCTTGTGTATATTTATGCTGCTCGAAGAATGTTTCTGCTGTTAAGATATTTTAGAAGGTTTATATAGTTGTTTAAGCATGTGGTGTTCAAATGATTTTAATGCTGCTCAACATGGATGTTTATGCTACTAACTGTTTGAACAAGGAAGTTAGTACTGCTTTCATTACATGTTAATACTGTTGAGCATGATTAATATTGTTCGAATGTACTATTTGTTTCGTCCGAGAAAATGTTTATACTGTTAATGTCATCCGATATCGTACAAGGTATGATTTTTCTTCTCGGATGGATACAAGATTTTGGACAGATGGGTGACACACACAGAAGGTGTTTTGGTTTTTGGTTCTTAACTGAATTAAAGGCTAGTATTTATTGGATTAATTGATTACGAAGAAAATTGTTTATCCCTTATTTGAAGATGAAGTGGATTTTTCAGATGCGTGTTCTTATTATATCTTTTGGTCTTGAAGATAACTTGTTTTGGTTATTCGTTTTAGATGGAAGGACTTGATAAACTTGTTTTTCCCAAGTTGATTGTCTATAATTAGGGCTTAATGGAAACGTATAAATGAAAAACCTTGTTGAAATAACTTTGTTCATTATGCTATTTCCGCTATGCATTCTTTCATGTTCATTGTTATTTTTCCTAGATGAGGTCTAAACAACCTCAAGCTATATACGATCAAAGAACCTAACAGGTTATTAGGTTCCACAATTGGTATTAGAGCCAGGTTAATACTGCAAGGCAGTCTTAATGAAGACTGGCCTAAAATCTTTTAATACTACAAGGCTTGTTAATACTGTTAGGTCTGTTAACACTGGTAGACCTTTTAGTATTTGCTAGGTCTTTTAATATTGTTAGGCCTTTTTATACTGCTCACCCCAATTCAACAATTCATTGTGCCAAACCAAGGAAATATATTCAAAATCAAGCACAATCAACTGTTCACAGGCCCTTTTATAAGAGAACAGCATCAACAAAAAGGTGTTTTAATCAATGGTTTAATACTGGTAGGCCATTTAGATCAACTGTTAATACTATCAGGGCAAGGGGATTTAATGCTGTTAAGCCCTCAGCATGTTGGGTTTGGAGACCCATCAAACCCAATGGTGCATCACTGGTTTTCAACAAATATAATTACATTGAACAACAAGGGAGATCCAAGTCAGTAATGGCTTGGGTCCCCAAAGAAAACTGTTGGGAAATATTGATTTGATGATACAAAAGGAAACTATATATGATATAAAGGAAACAAGACGAAGATGAAGAATTCTTGGTCAACGTGCTTTAATGAGTCAAAGATGAAGAATTCTTGGTCAACTTGCTTTAATGAGTCAAAGATGAGGAATTCTTGGTCAACGTGCTTTAATGAGTCAAAGATAGTTATTAGGAAAGAAGAAAGTTTCATAATACAATTAGAATTCCTTTATGAATGTTTTAATTAGTTTCCTTGTAAGTCTTATAGACTCTCTATATAAAGAGATCCATAGACATTGTTTAGAATAAACACAGAGAAAGATGTAAACACTAAAAGGTGTGTGTGTGTGTCTAGGCATCATCCCTAATAAAGGTGCCTAGGGTTTAGAGTTAGTTTTGTAGTTGTACAACAAGAAGTAGATGCTAGCATAAGTGGTGTAGCCTCAAGAATCTTATGATTCCTGTTACAGTTTGTTGATGTAACCGTATTATCTTGATCAAATAATATTGGGGCTGGAATGTTTGGTAAAACCTTGTTGAATATATTTGTTCTTATTCCACTTTGTTTTTATAACTTATGAACATTGATATTATCCTAGATAAAGGTCTAAACATCTTGAGCTTAAACAATCAATGAACTTATTACGTGTTTTAGGTTTCCACAATTGGTATCAGAGCCTTGTGGCTCTCGATCTAGGATCTAAAAGGTTTTATAAATCGAAGAAAAAGAATAAAAAGGACTCGATTTTGTTGCCAACGGTTTGTTGTGACCGACTGTTTTAATGTTCGAGTTTGCATTGGATCATGAATGTATAAAGTGCTAAGAAGAAAAGTAAAAGAAATCGTGAACTGGTTGTATCTTCGATTATATGGTGAAGAATGCAAAGTCAACAACAGTGGGTCCGAAGAAAATATGGAAGAGATTTTATGCTGCTTGTTCGTTGGTGAAAAGCTATAAAGAAAGAAAGTTTTGATTATAAAAGGAAAAGATATGGCAGATTGGCTTAGTATGATATTGGGATTTCAAGTAAATATAATGTTTGTCATATGCTACTTATGAAAGTTTGTACTGTTCGAAGATATTTAAGCTGCTAGTGTCGTCCGAGAAGAAGTTAATACTGTCGGTATTGTCCGACATCAGATAATGAATGGTTTGGATCTCGGATGCTTCGTTTAAGGGGAAGCTAACAGAAAGTTTTTGGTTTATATGTTCTCAACAGGTTGAAAAGGCTCATTTTCAGATTATATGTTCCAATTGATTACGAAGAAGATTGTTTATGACTTATTTGAAGATGAAGTGGAATTTTTCAGATGTGTGTTCTTATTATATCTTTTGGTCTTGGAGATAACTTGTTTGGTTATATACGGTTTATGATGAAGACTTGATAAAACTAGTTTTTACCTGATGTAAGGAGATACATTGTAGTACTCACAGGTATTTACTATCACTTGGCTCAGTGACTCATGTATAGGCATGCGGATTTATCAAGAGATCGAGGTCTACTCATAAAACGAAGAAGAAGATTATGAGTTCTTATCATATTATAGGGCAAGACATAAGATACAAGTTTGGGTTATTCTACTTCTACATCAAATTTGTTATACTTAATTTTTCTTCATCAGTAATCATTACATAGAGCCTACAGAATTGAAGATTCAAGAAATGGTTAACATATGGTTTCAGGGGAAGCTTAATGTTAAATGTCTTAAACCGTTTATATGCTACATCAATTGAAGGTTTTACTACTGACTTGCCTTTGTTATACTGCTAGTGTATGTTTCTACTGTCAAGTTCATTTTCTTATGGTGGCGTAATGGTGGGAAATTTGGAATCAGTGGAATACTTGGGATGGAGTGTAATATTGGTTCGTAGTTTGTGAAGATCAAGTTGCATATGTTAGTCCCTACTTGCTTATTAAACTCAAAAAAGGGGAGTTGATTCAGTGATGATTTGGCAATCTTGTGATTCTTGGTGGTTATAGCATGGATTAAGGGGAAGCTTTCATTCGTATATCAACTTCAGGGGCTGTTTTGTTGGGATTATATTTTAGTTGATAAGTAAACACGAATGGGAAAAACATGATTGGAAACATAAAGGACCAAAGTTGTAGTCAAAGAATACTACAAAACATAAGAATTGAAACATTTCGGTCAAAGATAGTGATTGAATAACTAATTGATTTTTATCAGTATTATCATTATTTAGTTTCCTTGTAAACTAGGACCTTATGATTATTAAAAGGAAGTCCAGGCATTAGAAATGATAACACAGAGAAAGATGTAACACCTAAAGGTGTGTGTGTGTCTTAGTATCATCCTAAAAAGGTGTCTAGGGTTTAGAGTTAGTTTTGTAGTTGTACAACAATAAGTAGATGCTAGCATAAGTGGTGTAGCCTAAAGAATCTTATGATTCTTGTTATAGTTTGTTGATGTAACCGTATTATCTTGATCAAAATATTTTAGTGGCTGGAATGTTGGTTAAAACCTGTTACAATATCATTGTTCTTAATTGTTTAATTTCGCATTATAATATGTTATGAACTTTGTTATGTTAATCTAGATGAGAGCTAAACAATTCGAGTTATAAAATGATTTAAGGAGTTATTACGATCTCCATACTTAGTCTATCAAATCGAAAACAACGCAGGCAAGAAATAAAAAAGACCGTGTACTATCTACGATTCACCCATGTCATTATCAAACCACTTCATGTCAAAGATCAATCATTCCAAAGAAGATACAAGGTGGACTAAACATGGGGAATAAAGATGACCTTATTCTCCCACAATGTGATTCTCCCCAAGCATGAGAAATGTTCAGAAGTACTAGTAAAATAATTAAATATTTTTATTTTAACCTAACGAACACAAGATATACAACAAATACAACAAATATACATATTACCTAACAAAATAAAAAAAAACCAAACCCATTTTACCCAAAACATTTTAAAAAATAACATGTGCCATATTTCCTGATACTCTAACCAATCAAGCAATGAAGGAGTCGGATGCGTACAAGACTTACTATGATTTTGCTACTAGAAAGGTAATTTCAAAACCAAAGTATGTACGACGATCTACTAGGGAGAAGAATGGAGATCAATCTTCTAAAGCTTCTATATAGTAGAAGACCCAACGCTACAACAAAGATGGCTGAATTTAGGAGAAAAAGTACAGCTCAAGGATTAGAGACTCTATCAGAAATAGCATTGTCTGAGGCTTGACCAAAATGAAAACTTATCACCAAAAGAAGCAAGACACAATTCCACAGCTCTCACGCTAGTGGATCAGGTGTAAATAAAGGAACTGGTGTTTCACTAGGGGTTCCCGATGTACCTACATATGGCTCTGAAGATGAGCAGATTTCTTGGAAGTCCAGTGACGAGGACGATGATGATGAAGTGCATGAGGAAAGACGTGATCACATGCTGATAATGAAGATGTTGATGATCAAGATGTTGATAATGAACAGATTGAATCAGACAATGATGGTGATGACTTTGTTCATCCCAAGTTCCCCACTCATGATGAAGAAGATAAAAAAGAAGAGTGGTCTGATGATAAAGCATATGATGAAGTAACTCAAGGTGGCAATGTTGAGAAAGAAAAGATGGATGAAGAAAAGACAAATGAAAAGGACGAAATAAATGAATTATACAGTGACGTGAACATCAATATGGAAAGGAGAGATACTAAAATGACCGATGCTCCACAAACTAATGTTCAAGCTACTCAAGTCATAGAAGACACTCATGTGATAATAACCATTGTCACTCCTGAAGTTCAACATTAGAGTTCTTCTGTATCATCAGGCTTCATTTCCAAAATGCTCAACTCTATTCCAGATACAGGTATTGACTCCATACTAAATCTAAACACTAAGTAAACTTCTCTAATAGATGTTCCTATAACTAATCATGATGAAATACCTCCTTTATTTGTTACAACACTTCCTCCATCACCTATTCCTCTCATTCAACCTCTGCAACAAACACCGGTTTCCACACCAACAATTGTTACAAGTACCTCCCTACAAAATCTTCCAACATTTGGTTCTTTATTCAAGTTTGAAGATAGAGTAAAATCTTTGGAAAATGACTTCTCGGAATTTAAGCAAACAAACCTATTTGCTGAAGCAGTTTCATCAATTCTTGGTATTGTTGATAAGTACCTTTCCAACCAGAGGAATGAAGCTGTCAAAGCAGCTGTTCAACTATACTCAGACAGACTTAGAGAAGAAGCTCAAGCTGAAAATCAAGACTTCATCAATAAAATTAATGAAAATATGAAGAAAATCATCAAGGATCAAGTCAAAGGACAAGTTAAAGGAGCAGTCTCCAAGATTTGCCAAGATTGAGAAGACAGAAACTGAACAACTTGAGCTGAGTTCTAATTCGTTATCCAATGAAGCTAGAATTCATGCTGTAGCAGCTAACCTATCTGAACTTGAGCTAAAGAAGATTCTCATAGATAAAATGGAGAATAACAAATCAATCGACATATCAGTTTAACAGAAGACTCTCTACAAAGCATTGGTTGACGCTTATGAAATTGACAAAGACATCCTTGCAGCATATGGAGATGTTGTCACTTTTAAAATACGTCGAGATGATAAAGATGTAACACCCCCATTTTTACAATATAGCAGCAGAAGCTAATCTGGGGTATTACTTCATGGATACAACAATCATAATCATAGAAAACGACCCAAAAGAGACGTTTATTCAAAAGATATGTTATCATTCATTTCAAATCAGAGTTTTACAAAGGCAGGTCCTAAAATCTAGTTACATACAATGTGAATGATAACAAGTTTTAGCCATCTTCGAGTCCTGCCCACTCGTGTGTATATTGCTCCAATAACTGAAGATAAACTGCTAAAAAACGTTCAACACAAAGGTTGAGTGAAGTTCATAGGTTTGATAAACAGTTTGAATACAAGTCATAGTGTAATAATTGTACAAACATAATTATTATGAAAATGTTATTGTTATGATCTTGGGTCACGTTATTATATACCCGTTATTTGTATAATTGCAATTATTATAGTAATAGTGTATTACTGCGTTATTGTCTTGTTTGGTCTGTTTGGTCATGTTTGTATGTATAGTTCTTGTCTAGCTCAGGCATAAAACTGATAGTTACTATATATACCTAAATGATGTGATAATATATAAATTCTAGAGATAATGGCCCTCGGGTAGGTACTTGCCATATACCTATGAAATTCAAATATAGTGTGTTTGGTTTACTATCCGACTACACAAACAGGATTGTCAATCTGAATAGGATCAATCACAATTTCTCGTTCACCTGAAAGTGATTATGGTCTATGATAATGAGGGGACTTTTTGGCTAATGTAACTTACCAGTAGCTGTAAATAGATGTATCAGGTAGCATCAAACTTGTATTCAAACACTTGTATTCCTGTTTAGCATGTATAAGTCTTTTGAAAAGTAAATACATTGTTATTAAGATAACCGAATATGTAAAGGTTTGTAACCAGCATGTATCCCCTCGCGGGTTTATTACAATGTAAATAAGTAAAGCGACGGTTATAAACTTCACCTAATAGGTAGATACAATAAATATTCCAAAATGAAAGCGGACGACCTTATCACAATCTTAACCGGGGAAGGTTGATATAGCAAAATGATAGTAAATTAGCTCACGTACGCAACCTAGTAAATATGTTGACGTCTTAGGATAGATTGTATCTAGAACTTTAGTTTTAAGATTTATGAGTTTGATTGTAGGAGTTTGGAATTATTGTTATCACCGTTCGAGGCCATTCATAATCGAAGTCATTCAGTAAACGTTTGAGGAGCTAGGGCACTTTAAATCGTAAACCCAACAACTCAGTCAGAACGTAATACCAAGATGAAACCTCTTAATATGAAGCTCCCTAGTATTGTAGTACAATATAATTAGTTTTAAGCATTTTATTCAATATCTGGAAATGTTAAGCACGTCAAGCATTAATTAAAGTTATGTCTGGTATGGTTTTGAATACATTTTTATACTTTTACAAAATGTTACATTTTAGACTTAATTGAAAACAGTGGCAGAAATTCCTTGAAGTTTGCACTTTTACGACTTAGGTCTTCAAATTTAAAAGATATCCAGTAAACCTTGCACTTTGAAAAAGTGACTTAATAGACCCCTATAGTTAAAACTTTGAGTAATGACGTATTCAGCCCTTTAGTTTATTAATTTCAGAAAGTTCGATATATACCCCTTGCATGGATGATAATTACAAAAACATGTCCAAATTGCCATGCAAGTTATGTTAACATTTCACAAAGATATTTATAAGTTATAATAAACAAAAATATGAAGTTTTAATGTAACGCAAGTTTAAAATAACAATTCGTTAGGATAGGAAGCAAAACGGGTCAAATTAGGGTTTCAAAACGTAAACACGCGGGTTTTAAGTTCAAATTCCTTAATTAATAAATAAATTGGTTATTTTAACATTAGTTAATCATGCTAGGATATGTTATAACAATATTTAATCATTATAACATTTAGTTTTAAGAAAAACACAAAATTAGGGTTTCGGGTGTATGGTTTTGGATCAAAATGGAAAATGAGCAATAAAAATTGAGTTATGAAACTTTAAAAAGAGTATATTTAGGATCATATGAACATTATAAGAGTGTAGGAGCAGAAGTAGAATCCTTAGAACCTGGGTTTGAGCTTATAGCTTGAAAATGGGTTGAAATCGGGACATTTAGCTTTGTACACCTAGAATAACGACTCCCAAGCTTCTTTTCTTGGTTTCTTTTGATTCACTTATGTTCTTGGGACTTCTTAGGATCTAATAGAATTCATATTGAGCAAAGGATTACTGCTATGATGGGTTATAGAGGAGGAAGTAGGGGATGAGTAGAAATGAAGAGTTTATGGTCCTATTTATAGTGTTTCAACCCTTAAAGGCCAAGGTTTCCTTATGATCTGATATGGGATGTGTGTAAGGGATAGAGGGTGATGAGGCGGATGCTATGTGATGAGTTATATAGCTAGAATACTAGCTATGAGGGGTGTTGTATTGTCTTGTGATGTCGGTGTAAACAAGAAGACATACAGAGACATGTGGCCATTTTTGTACCAAAGAACACATGTAAGATTTTTGTTATAGCAGGTGGGTAAGCTGCTATGGAGCATGTGGGTGAGTCATGAGGTGCTTGATTGCAATGGAAAGTTCTAAAATGGGTCATTTTGCAAGATTATGGGTCGCGGGTCATTTAGGGCTATTTCAGTTTTCAAGCTTGTTAATTCGTGTAAATTTGATATTACATGATGGATTAATGTTTGTAAGGATTGTATTAAGGATTAATAACAAGAATTGATAGGTGGTTCGGGTTTAAAATGGGCAAAAATGAGTAAACGGGTCCAAAGTTCCAATTAGGGCACAATTAGGGTTTCTTGGATTCAATTTGCATATAGTTGAAGTAAAATGATGAAATGATGATTGTATATGATTGAGAATGTTGTAAATTAAGTTATTACAACTTATTTGAGTATTGGTTTAGGTTTACAATGGATAAAAACGAAGAAACGGGTCATGGTTTAGAAACTAGCTCGGTTTTAGGGTTTAGGATTTTGAATTAGGGTTTTAAGAGTAAAAATGTGTATGAAAGTTTATGAATAGAATAATTAGGGTTTACACATTGTATATTGAGTGTAGTAGCTTGTACACAAGTGATGGTGAAGAAATTAGAATGAAAACGGAGGTAAAACGGCTATTTTAGATGTCATGCTTAATGACTTGTATATTGAGTTTTTAAGGACTTGTACTTTGATTTGAAGAGATTTTATATTTCAAATGAGATGTTATGTTACTTGTATATATGCTTTAGTAGCTTGTACATTCACTTTAGATATTAACCTTTCATGGAATTAGGGTTTAGAGGTATACGATAATGGTTTAAAGCCCGTTTTGATATAACGTTGCGAATAGTACATTATAGGAATAATGTACCTTGTAAAAGGGATATGATGATATTGACTTGACATGTTATGATGTTTGCTTAACATATATGAAGATAGGATGGTCATAGATAGGTTGTGTGAGCTCGTCTACTTTAGTTATGACATACTGAGACATTGACAATACAAGTAATGTAATAAAGCAAAAAATTTCCCCGTACAATTGTGATAATAGTGAAATAAGTTTTGCATTTGATGAAAATTCTTGGGTTGTTATAGTCTCCACCCCTTACAGAAATCTCGTCCCGAGATTTAATTGAAAGTTGTAGTGAATAGATGTAAGTACTGGGCATGACTTTAAGTTAGGCTAATCAAGGTCACAAGTCCACGTGTGTGATGCATTTATAATTATGTTGCGCACCATAATTATAATTACCTCCTTTCACACGTCTACTTATTTTCAAGATCACACCTCTTGATGATATCCAATAGAATTTCTTCAGATTCTGATAGAACCTGGGTGGATGAAATACTTTGATTTACGGAACTTGTGGGTCATGGGCCTACCACGCTTCTGCTGCGCTCCTCTGATCGTAAAGGATCGTTATTCATTTTAAAAGTCAACATCGAATAAGAATGCTATCACAAGTCTTTGTCAAAATCTTCATACCTAGTGGTATTGAAATCATTTGACATTGTATAGATTCTTGTGTGTTTCCTTGTGTTGCCGGAATATAAACAGAAAATTTAGGAATAAGGAGATCATGGAATGAGTAACTGTCATGAATGATTATAAATTTGTAAGAGAGTTGCTAAAATCACGTGGGATACAAATTTGGGAATGAACAGATGATGAAGGTAATAATGATAATGAAGGTAATAATGATAATGATTAAGGAACAGATTAAAAGAAACTTGTTTGTACGTATGTTATATACTTAACCCTATTTATTTATAATTTGTCACTTACAAAAAGAAGCGTTCAATTCCTTGTAACTGAGAATATTTATAAATTCATAGTTCGAAGATTTATAATTTCCTTATTCAAATGAAGAAGCATCCTAATTCATTTTAATAAGATGATCATAAATTGTCTTACCTAAGCATAAAAACACAATATGGTAATGTGTAGAAAATGATATGATTATGAATTGTTAGATAATACTAAGATGTTGATTGTACTGAAGCCTATATAATCAAGGATGATAATTTATGTTGCAAAGGTATGAGGAGAGTATTCAGAGTTTGAATATAATAGAATCGATGGAATTGACAAATAATGTCGAATTTTGATATCACCAGATAACAAGATGTAACGGAATCATCACTTTATTATTTCATGGATAACTTTTCATATCTTACATCACCGAAACTCTAAGAGTATTGATACTTATGCTACGTGTCTTGGGGTTTATGAAGTGGGTTTCAGATGATCCTTCATATGTAACTGGTGGCGAACCTAAGTATCCTCAAGAGTTTTTAGCGATTGATCTTTTGTCTCTGCAGTTTCTGGTCAGATGACCCACTTTGTTGCAAGTTCAACACTTGACAGTGCAATCTACTATGTGATGCAGGGTGCATTTTGTACACAAAGGAAGGTTTCCATGGTATCTTTTGGGAGGATAAGTCCTAATAGGTTCTTGTCTTCTATTCTGCTAGTGTAACACCCCCAAAATGGGTCGCAGCGGAATAAGGATCCGGGGCGTGTTACTTATCAGATCAATAACACAAG
>BQNB010023606.1:0-52525 GCA_026074375.1 Tanacetum coccineum
ATATTAACAATCCCACTACTGCTCCTTACAAACCCTAACCCCAGCAACCCTATAACTTATTAAAACCCAGTGGTGATAAGCACACCCATCATTAATGTCGCACAACATGGATATCGGCAACGAAAGAACATGTGTTTATATCACATAACTTATGAAAAGGAACAATCCCACTACTGCTCCCCACAAACCCTAACCCCAGCAACCCTAATAACACAATTGAACAACATGATCAAAATAAGATCCACCGTTTCTGAAGTAACCCTAATTAAGACAACACAAACTTTAATCAAAATAAGAAAAATAATTAACCACACAAATAAAGAATGCCATGAAACAACAAAACCCTAACAATCGTAACAACCCCATCACAAAACCACCACAAGCAATCCATAGCAAAAAAACATAAACCCGTCGAAAAATAGATCAAAAATTCCAATCAATGGTTTCTATGTCCGAGAGAGAAAAAAAGTGACAAAGTAGGTGAGAGTGATACGTGTGGGAGAGATATGTGAGTAAATATTAGTCATATGTGAGAGATATGAGAGAGATGTGAGAGATGTGAGCTATGTGAGTATATGAGTGATATGTGAGTGAATATTTTAGTGATGTGAGATATGTGACTATATGAGTGATATGTCAGATATGTGAGTGAATATTTTAGTTATAAAAAAACTGAGTTTTAATAAGTTATATAATAGGGTTTTAGGTTATAAAATAACAACGGATTTTCATAAAGTCTCGTTTTAGCATCTAAAGTTCAAAAAATATTAATAACTCAACCAACTTTCATAAGTTATATTATGCACTTTTTAATGTGTAACATAATAGAAATGCTAACACGTATCACTATTTTTAAAGTGACAACATATTATAACGTGTATATTAGAACACTTTATAAAGTTTGTTACATTTGTTCATATTTTTTAGAGTTTACGATGGAATTTTGAAAAAAGTCGTTATTGAGTGCATAAACCCTAAATAATAATGTAATAATTTGTATTATCTAAGACTGATAGTAATGTAACCAAACCATTCGGTCGGTCTCCTTCCTTAGAGACACGTCTCCCCCTTACGTATAATTGTTCCCTCTCCTTTTTTTCAATCTTTTAGTCTGTCGGGCGACCGAGTAAATAGAGGTTTGTGTGTGTGTTTTTTTTAATTTATTTTTGTGGGTTGTATTTGGTTGTGAGGGTGGACCACTTACTATAAGCATTTAGTCGGCATTTAATGTAAGACGTAGAAAATTGAGGTGACACTGATATAGCGAAATTGATTCGATCACTTTTGTGGTTGCATTACTGTTCATCTAAGGAAGACATCGGAAAGAAAATGGTTCAAACTTTGGCTCTACTCACTTTGTCTATTATTTTACTTTTCTTTTTATCTTTACAAAACAATTATCTGGTTTACTATATGTACTTTTTGGTGTGAAAAGCTTTGTGAAAATATTATTTCCAGGTGTTTTAAAAAAATCACTAATTACTATCACGTGGCAAGATATATAATGAGACTCATAATGTAAACAGATACCCCATTTCGAAGTCAATAACACTTTCGTAAATATAAAATAAAAATTGACTTTTGACGCACAAAACACGATTCAACTTAAGCCACGTTTATATGCAAAAGGAAAACAAATCTTATCGTTAATCAAATAAAATAGTATGAAAAGTTATAAGTTAGATGGCACGTCTAATATCAAGAATAAAACGTGTTTAGTTATTGGGTGAAGAACCTTTCTTACAAATCTTCTAAGAAAGTAAGAAGAAAGAAAGTTCACCATATTTTACAATGATTCACACTATGATTGGTAGATAACCTATATATTTTTTATTGTATTTATGTTTGTGTTAGATGATGTGAAACTTGTAAGTATTATGCGGTATTTATAGAGTACAAATTCATAATCTCGAAACTCAAATGACTTCAAAACTCACAACCGGTTTTCAACTAACTAATCTAATATATCTCTAATACTTTTTCCGTACTCGAGTGATGAAATCGTGAATGATTGAACCCAAGTTTAGACTACAATTACTAAAAAAACAAAAAGAAAGTAAGAGTCTTGATAAAGAATCAAGACTTTGATAGTAACAAGTCGTAACAGATAAACGTAAAGTGCGGAGGCATAGCCAAGAATTGCAGTTAATAATGGTCGACTTTTTTTTTTAGAACGGCGGATTTTATTAGAACGGGCTAGCAAAGAGCTGAGCCAAAAACAATTACATGGAAAAAACGTCTAACGGGTCTCTAAGCCAATCAACCCAAGTACACTTAATAGACTTACACCTATTCACTACCCAAACATACGATTGAGAAACAAAGTTATCGAAAATCAATCCTTTGAGCGGCTTCTTGTCAGAGAACACGAAGGCATTTCTGAAAACCCAAATGTGCCACCAAAGGGAAGTAAAACAAGCCTCCAACACTAACTTTTGCATCTTCTTTAGCCTAAGACCTGCAATCCAAGTCCCCCAAGCTATGTAATCAAGCGTGAGAGGGATTTGCAAATTCCACCAACGGCTCAAAAGACGAGTTAAGTCAAGAGCTATAGAGCATCTGAAGAAAAGGTGATCTCTGGATTCGGTTTCCATATTACAAATAGGACAAAGGTGGCAAGGAACCATGATTCCTCTCGAAGCAAGATTGTTCCTAGTAGGGAGTTTATCCAACGCTAAACGCCACTTGAAAACATTTAACTTGATTGGAATAACCTTAGACCATATAGTTGGCGAGGGAGAAGAGATAAGGTAATGCTGATCAATGTACTCCCTAGCAGACTTAACCGAGAAGTTACCGCTACCGCAAAGGCTCCAAGACCATCTAAATTTCCATTATCAAAAAACTTGAGCTTTATTTGGTAATTATTTTTAATTAACCTTAAATACAATATGTTATCTTCAAAAGTGTGCATTATGTATGATATCTTAGAAATACTATTAGAGATTCCATGAGTCTATGTGTATGATATATTTACTTCACTCAAGTAAATCCTTCCCCACTTCACTAAATGTCCCACACAATAATAACACATGAACATAAAATATGTACCTATTGTTGGTCAAAAGAAATTAATTAGATTCCCTTTATCATTTCATGGCTAATGCATGTTTTATTTTATTTGTAGATATATTTATTCCAATGGCCATAAATGGAAGTATGACCAATTAAAGGGTGTCATTAGTCCTTAATATAATCCTTTAAGAGAAAGAACAACATTCTTTCATCACCTTTCTTTTGACTTTGACCCACGATTAATGTGTTTCTTTAATAGAAAAAGCTTAAATACTATGATAAAGATATAATGTACATATTAGACCCTAAGATCGTATTCATCATCACAACTTTAATGTCGCATCACCTTTCTCTTTTTACAATCAACTTTACCGCCAACTTAGTGTAGTAAGACAACAAACATCACTATCAAAACATAATCCACTTAAACACAAATATACCTCACCAAAACACATACATACACTCACACAAAAACACACACACTTCACGACTCGGTCTTGGCATCGACCGAGTCTTCCTTTTTGAAGCTTGTAGGCGCTTGCTCTTTTCGAAACTTAATAAGTCTGACACGTCTTGAGTGGTCCAAGACTTTGTCACGATTACCTTATTACACCCGGTCTTATGTTAAATAAATTTATTCTATAGTCTTGGTTTTTTGTTGGACGATATTCGGAAACAGTCATTTGTGACATATTATCGTGTCACAAAATGGTAAAAAAAATATCTCCATTTATTTTGTTGTCTCGCTAGTACTAGTTTTAATTCCCGTACACGCACGGGCTTATACATTATTTAAAATATATATATATATAATTTTTATTTTTTCTATTTTATAAGTTATGTATATTTATCAAAATCATATGAAAACTTATCAATGAATAGCTAGAATACCATTTTTCTTTATTTACGAAAATTTATATGTTTCGGTGTTTTTCTATTTTGTTGTACAACATGATTTTATGCAGACAATGAAAAATCTATTAAAACGTCGTCGGGTAGATTTGAGATGTGGTTAAATAATGTTAAATTTTTGTTGAAAGTAAAAATTGTTTGCATTTGTTGTATTTTAAAATATAAAGTCTAGGGGAATAAAGTTTAAGGGGTATTTGTTTATTTTTTAAAGTTATAATAAAATTTATAAATTTATAAATTTACACTTAACTCTATATAATTTATTTAAAATTAAACCACTAAAGTTTTATTAATTACCTCCTTTTTTTCAAGTTTTTGTTTTTATAAATTTGACACATATATTTTTATGTGTTTTTTTTCTCCATAAGATTTTTTCACCAAAATAATGCTAAATTTAGAAGTATTTAAGCTTTTTAATTAAACATATAATTAAAAAATAATAAAAAATTAGAAGCATCATACCTAATAAGGAAAAATTCTTTTTTTTTGAAATACAAAAGTCCACACTTTTCGTTTTCCTTTATAAGATAAAAGATGTAGTATGGTTTGTCTAACAGGTGTTCATAGGCATTAGTTTAACTGTATATATATAAAAAAGAAACGTTGAGTGTATTAAATTGAAAAAACATATGTAATTATAGTGATTTTTATGTTTAATTATTGTGTATGCAGTAAATGCATTTTTTGATTTAAAATGAAAGTTAAAGTTTAATTAATAAAAGTAAACCAATGCCTTATGAGAACGGGTTAGACATACCTTATATAGTAAACCAATGCACACGCTACCTTTGAGTTATAAGGTAAGTTATAGCCCTGTAACTAAGCACCACACCTCACATCGTGTCATAATATTGCGTCAAATTCACCAGCTTCTACGGCATATTTTTTTAGTTGTGTTTTATTGGGTTACGTGTGAGTAGGGGTGGTGTCCTATAAATTTAGTAAAGGAAAGAATGTTTTGTTTATTAAGTTATAAGATTTAAGATATAGGAGAAAAATGTTGTAAAATAATCTTTTCTTATAAAACAAGCCATATATAACTCAAAGTGTAAGTAAAAGTGTCATCATGTCTGGTTACAGAAATAAATGTGACAATATTTTTGTCTTTAAGGACGTTTGTGATATTCCCAGTAAAACTAATCGTGTCATATAGTAACACATTTCAAAAATTGAACAACTTTTTCAAATATTTCGATGAATAGTGGTTTTACTCAAAAATCGATGTAGTATGCATTGGTTGTGTGTTCATAAATTTCTGTCACCTAAATCTAATTTCATTCTAGGATTTCTGCAATATTGACAAAGCCTTGTTAATTTACTGACTATGTTAAGTGCCCTCAACTTAGAATTTGTGGGTTTAAGTCTCGTTGAAAACGTGTGAAATATGTGATGTGAGTTGCAAAAAATTGCCGCTAAAAGTGAGCCTTGAGGTTTAATGATATCCAAAAAGGCATTATTATACACATTATATTCGATTCTTATTATTAATCGAAACTATGGTTCCCAGAAAGAAAAAAAAATCCAGAAAACTGAATCATGCCAAAAAGTTAAAGTGGCTAACTGATTATGAATCACCTTTACTCCTTTAATGTGGATTTACATTATTAGTTGGTCTTAAAGTGAAGATAAGTATCAAAGATATATATGCTGGGCCAAATTTAGGCCCAATCAAATAATCATTAGATAAATAAATAGTAAACACATAAAAGAATAAAACACCCGCCGTTTTGCGGCCTTGAAACCGTGAAATGGAACATAAACCCCCCCGGCCCACAGGACTTCGGAACTGTTTCATGTCGGGCCCAAAAAAAAAAAAACAAAAAAAAATTATAATCCCGCTGTCCTTAATCTTTGGCCAAAAGTAAGAAAAAAAAAAAAATTTACGGGACGAACACACATTTTAACTATTTACAGACTTTCTATCGGCCTTGGGGACAAAAAAAAAAAAAGCGCGATTGCCATTAATATAAGGAACAAAAAAACTATCAAACATGAACCCGGAAAAATAAAGCACTCCAAACATTATGAAAAAAAAGTGCTCATTTAAAAAAGCGGGGGGGGGGGGGGGGGGGGGGGGGGGGGGTGGGGGGGGGGGGGGGGGGTGGGGGGGGGGGGGGGGGGGGGGGGGGGGGGGGGTGGGGGGGGGGGGGGGGGGGGGGGGGGGGGGGGGGGGGGGGGGGGGGGTGGGGGGGGTAGGAAACTACATACGACGTTTTTTGACGTTGCTGCAAACAGTAAAAATGAATGCAGTACCAGCGCGGTCTAACGCCTGGGCTCAGGTTACTGTCATGGAAAAGCGCCCGGAAAAAAAAAAAAACTTATAACCCAGCTCCTCTTCTTTGGCCCAAAAATCAGAAGAAAAAAAAAAATTTACGAGACTACTCTCCTTATATACAAACACATTACAAAAGTAATACGACTGTCGTTTTTTACCGTCTGCTACATAAACAAGAACAGTGTTCGGCTCGAATGGGCAAAAATTTGTTCGGCACAAAAGTGATACGACGTCGTTTTTTACATACGTCGTGCTACAGTAATATGAACGATGTTCGGCCCAATGGGCTCCTAGTTTGGGCCGGCCCACTTTTTTTTTATTTTTAAATACGCAATACAAAAAAAAAATACTCGACACAAAATAAAAAAAAAATTACAAAAGTACTGACTTATATAAAAAAAAACCACTATTAAACATAAGACCAAAAAAATAAACCCGCACAAAATAATATTAAAAAAAATTTTGTTCGGCACAAAAGTGATACGACGTCGTTTTTTATGTCATGCTACAGTAATATGGCCACTTTTTTTTTATAAATACGCAATATAAAAAAAAATACTCGGCACAAAATAAAAAAAAAAAATTACAAAAGTACTGACTTATTTAGATCAAAAAATACCCGCGCCATGAGGCCTAACACATAAGCCCATATAAAAAAACCAGTATTAAACATAAGCCCGAAAAAATAAACCCGCACAAAATAAAAAAAATAAAAAAAACAATTAAACCCGTAACTATGCGCGAAAAATTAACGTCCCGCAGCAACGCGCGGTTTGATACAGTATATACACACCACCGTACAGCAATTAAAACAGTATTATAAATAATGTACAGCCGAACAATGCTTGGCACACTGTACATGAAATTTCATTAGCAGCCTAACTTATGCTAAGTATATCTTATAAGATATAGAATAAATACTTCATGATTTCTGCATATGAGTTGATATGGCAGAATAAGACGAAGAAAGTAAGTGAACTGTGAACCAGTCGTTCGTAACTATCTAGTGAAATAGAAACCTTAGGGAGAAGTTGAAGTAAGAGGGTCTTTGTTTTTACTTATTCGAGAAGGTTATGAGCTCATTGAATTTTTAACGCACTCATTAGCTTATTTTTATGGGCTTATAAGCATATATACTTAAGCTTATGGACTTTATAAACACATTAGCTCAAGCCTCAAGGGGATATAAGCTCATAACTTCATAAGCCCAAACAAATTATAGCTTATCAAAATCTCATTATACACCCATCAAATTAGCTTAGACAAACCAATCTTATGTACTACGTATTTGATTTAGGGGAATATCAAATAGGGGTTGGTTGATAGGTGGAATCGAGTCACTCGTCTTGTACATGTAAATGTATTGAATTTTATCATATACATTGTTAATGTCGTGCTTTTTTTTTTGGTTTTGTCATAATCAATTATAAGGAACAATCGTGGAGTGCTTAGTTTCATACTTAATATTATGTCCAACTTAGACGAGAGGTAATGGTTGGTGGTTTTTCATCTGGTGGCGACATAAGTACGCGACAAACCCATTACAACACCCTCTTCTCTTCTCGCGTGTTGTCCCCTTCTTTTTGTCATGGTTTGGTAGTGCACACCACCAAATAGTTTGCACTCTTTTTTTTTGGTATATTTGTTTAAAGTGATTTATTTTTATATGTTTGAATGGTGTGCACCACTACGACTATCTAGTGGTGGGTTTGGTGGCGTGTTGAATAATCATGTGGAATTGACGCGTGTGCAGTGAGTTTGGTGACCATTACCTGTAGTCGTAAGTAGTGGTGCAAAAAAATCGGTTAAAACCGGTTTCCGGTTATTAGAAAACCGGTTTTAAAAAAACCGGTTTTTCTAATATTTTGTTCATAGTTTTCATTACAAAACTTCAAAGTAACTTTTCGCCATCTATGTCTAAGGCTTATTTCTTTCTTGTGGTCACGTTTTTATGGAAAGAAACAAGTTCAAACTTGCCTGAAACGAGAGTCGAAGAAAGGTGCCAACAAGGTGTTTGATATTTTGTGTGAACCGAACTAGTTATTCATCCTCAAGAGCCGAACGAGTTAGAACCAAGAACAACCGATCTAGTTCACTCTTCAACGACCGAACGAGTAAAATTCAAAGACCACCGATCGAGTGTACTCTTTGAATGAACCGAACGAGTGTATTTCTAAAGAACCGAACGAGTAGAAAAACAAAGACCACCGAACGAGTGTCATTTTATAAAGAGCCGAACGAGTACCTTGCTTTGATAACCGAACGAGTTCTCGACGAGAGTGAGCCGAACGAGTGTAACTTTGAATGAGCCGAACGAGTGACATTTTATAAGAGCCGAACGAGTATAAAAATAAAAGGGCCGAACGAGTCTATACTCGTTTAAGTGTTTTCGGTTTTCGGTTTCGAGTGTCGTTAATCTACAGGACTTATAACGTATACCGTTGCGATCGTGACATCTTTTCGATCAACGTGGTATATTCGGATTTTACCGACGATAACCGTACCGGTTCATAAGATCAAATCAATAGTCGTTCTAATTTCTACAATTTTCAAACGAAAAGAGAAGAAACAAACGGTGAGAAATTTTCATTAATTACCTTAGAATTAAAAGTTTCACTGCAGACCCTAACTTTCTAGACCATTTGAAAGTTAGTCCATTGTTGTACATTAACCTTCTAGTTTAAATCTCGTTGCACCGTTAGTCCTTTCATGTACAAACTTCAACGTTAGTCATTTTTAGCTCACAAATCGTTAACGAAAGTTCAAGTTCTTCAATTTCAACAACGATTTCAACATCAATTAATTTTTGTTTTACGGTTTCTTCTTGATTTTGTAAAATCCCGCGAAAGATACGATTCTTTTCTCGGTTTAAATCAAAGACTTGTAAAATTCCGTGAACGTTAATTGATCTCAATCCACAACAACAATCACTTTACCTACTTAAGATCTGATACCATTCACAATTCATCAAAATGTCAAATTCAAATACCAATTTGCAAACTCCTTTTAACATCAAGTGTTCTTCAGATGACACAGTTTCTTCGTGTTCAATTTCTAAAGTTCAAGAGAAGACACAACTTTCAGAAGTAGATGAATGCACAGTTCTTAAAGAAATCAAAGTCTCTATTAAGTTTCTGTCAGAAGAAACTTTACTAGACTATTGGCCCGGATGCTATCTTCAAGAGAACGTTCTTCAAGACTTGGATTTACTAGAACAACATCTTACTAAAGATAATACTTTCTAGGACTGATTGCACAACTACTTTGACTAATCTCAGAAAAAAGTTTGAAAATGCTTTCAATTCAGAATTCGAAGAGCATATGAGGAAATATACAAGATATAATGCTCAATCCTTCAATGATGCAATGATCTGTACCATGGATTCCATTCGGAATATACTGCTTGTGTAATTCTTCTCAGACAACGGGATCTACATTTGTTGAAACAAAGAGTTGATGCAGACACAAGAGATCATTCAAATCAAACCCAAGGCATTGAATTCTGATTTATGAAAGTTGATTTAGTTGTCAAACAAAACTCTTGTTCTGAGAAAAGAAGACAGTAATTAGAGGACTGCATCCAACAAAATCAGCAAATCGAGAAAAAACAAAAAAAAAAAAAACGGGAATGCAAGTTGAATTCTGAACAACAAGATTTATGCAATCAAATACATAGATGTCAAAAGCAAAAGAAAGATGCATGCATATTTTTGATCTCTTCATTAACACCTTCAAGTTTTTTTAAAAGATGACTTAAAAGGCACTTCGCATTCGACATGGATTCAAACAGCATTCATGTCACTCTTGGTCAAGGATGTTGATACTTTCACAAACAATGCTCCTCAACGTAGTCAAACTACAAAAGCAACTTGACATGATGATTTCAAGAAGATGGATCCATGAAAACCTTATTGGGTAGTAAACAACCAGTTCCAAATGTTCTTCGATTCAAAGTTTACATTGGATTATGACAGTCAAATGACAGACTAGTACTTTGTTGAATACACTGGAATCGAGGTTTTTTGTCAACACTTTCAGCGTTACACTTCTCCAACACCTGGGTAATGTAAGAGTCTGTGCTGAAAGAAACACGTCATAAAAGAAGTATGAAAGAGGGTGATAAAGACAGATGCAGACGCTAGAGAGTAAGATTGTTACGGGTAAAGCATTGGAATGCTGTATTGGTTGACACAGAAAGCATTAGACAGACTCAACAGTGCAAGATGACAATAGCAGGTCAGGGAATGATACTGTTGCTGATGTGAGATTATCTGACCATATATGACGAAGAAGCCAATTGCTGAGGTACAATTGACTGCTGGATGTAATATCTTTGCTATCGGACAACAACATACTGAGCAACCTAAAATCATTAATGAAGGTAGGGTTGACCAGTATACTGAAACAATGTCAAGTTAAAAGTCCTATGCTTGATTCATCACCTGATAACCAGACAACTGAATACTCAAAACAATCTCTCGAGTCTGAAAATATTTTACTCAAAAAGACCGTTGCCTAATTTCAAAAAGATTTTTCAAGAATGGAAGCACATTGTATTGCTCTCGAACTTAAATATCAAAATCAATCTTTAAAATCAGGGCAACATGGTCAAATTTGAAACAAACAAAGTAATAAAGCCAAGATCATAGTATTTAATTATGATAATTTGATTGCTCTGTAAACAATGTATAAAATCATAGAAATATTAGTACTCATGTGTGGTCTTTACCAGATTCTTAACATAAGTAGAGGTGATTATATATTGAGACTTTGGAAACTAGCATTATACTAGACAACAAGGATTTGTTCTGGAATTTCTTTTTAGTACAAATCTACTAGATTCTAAGACTACAGGAAACTAGTGAGATCAAACATCTTTATGCGTGTGCTTAATAAATGATGAATTAATGCACTTAACTTCAGGAAAAGGTGTTCTTTGCGATTAGAGCTTTAAAGAAAATGGAGACTTAAGGAAGTATCTTACATAAAGCGAATTTGTTGTATATTCGCTAAGTTTGATAATAATTACAGAAGCATCTGTATCCTTCGGGAATAATCATCGCGGCTGGTTTACCGATCCACATATTAGAAACTCATCTAGATAGTTCTTAGGCAAGAGACTCGAATGACAGTTTTATTACAATTCCTGGAAAATGGGGACTCTCAATTTGTACCGAAGATAACAATATGCAGTTTGCCTCCACAGTGTGATTCGTGAAAGATAAGAATTTGTGCAGAATTAACCCGTCTATCTCATCATTATTTGCACTAGAAAAAGCGAATATCCATCCTGCAATCACTTGTATGCGAAATAGTGTCGTCTATCTCAACTTTTTTTCTTCGAAACTATTAGATAGTGGTTTTATGGTACAGCACGCAGTAAGCTATTTATTCTGCTTCGCAACAAGTGTTCTTGTAGGATATATGGCTAGAAGTGTCTTGAGATACTTAGTATTGTTATCTCAAGTTTTAGAGAGTTTATACATTCTTAGATTTCTGTAATCTTCTCACACTGGTTCCATTACAACTGGTTATTAATTTGTGAAGTCTTTACATGATGGTAGATTTGTAAAGATTTTGGCATTGAATAAATAGATTTTATACATAAAGAAGATATGAACCGACTGAGATGTCGAGACATACTAGAAAGAAAGAGATTTCTTTTTCTTTTGATTATGTAGTTGGCAGATGAATACGATTGAGAAGTGGGCTCGAGATTTATTTTAAATACTCTAGTCGCATGATATGGCCTGTTGTGGTTGGTTTGATATATCTAAAAGACATCGCATGATTAGAGATAATGACCCGTGGATAGGTGATAAAACTAAATTGATCCTATTATCTATTCTATTTGCGGAATTGACAAGTTTTCCTGTATTAAGAGATACTCACGTTACGATAACGGCTGTTACCACTAAGTCAAAGAATTTCACTTATATACAGAGTTTTCTAGTTCCTTTCTATCAGATTTAAGAGACAACTTATGTTTGTTCTACATGGCAATAAGTTGTGTTCTTTATATGACTATATCATGATGATTGTTTACACGCAAAACTCCCTGTAGAAGTAATTTACGTGCTAAGATTATAATACCATAAGTCTAAGAAACAGAAACTCAAACACCCACTTGTTCTTAGTTATTTAATTATATATAAGAATCAAATAGAGTCTCATCATCATGAATAATACTGGTACGGCAGATATTTACTAGGACCTATGGTTTTTCTCCTAATAAAGTCTTCCGTTGTGTTGAGAAAAAATCTCCTAGATCTGGTTCTTAGGTGGAAATCCCACGAGGTAGAATTCTTCAAAGTTGTATTGTGTTATTAGGGTGGGTTTTTCTCGTAGCTCATGTAATAAGGATATAGTTTTTTAGTGTAGTTCGCAGACCTGCTTTCGAATATAATTAAATTATGAAAGATGGTTGAGACAGTGAACCGCCCCATATATGGATTCAAATGTAGATTATTCACAATATTCATGAATGCAATACAATACTGCTGGGATTTGGCATGTAGAGAAGGAATCAAAACTAGAAAACTTGTCTTGTATTTAAGTGCAGGATTACTCTTTATGTAATGTCTCACAAAGTTAAAATCTTCAGAGTATGGTTGCTGGAAAAAGATGATATTCTCCTTCTAGAAACACATTAGTCATAATATTGGAGTTCCACAGCCATGAGTGATTACAGAAAAATGATACGTTTGTATCATTAACAAGGATCAAAGCCGCTCAATAACGCTCAATGTCAAATGACGGTTTGATCATAACAGATCAGCCTCAATCGCTCAATTGTCAAATGACGTTTGATCATACGATCAAGCCTAAACTCAATGTACAAAAATGATGTTGATACAAAACAGATCAGCTCGAACCACAAGGCAAACGGACGTTTGAACAAAACGGTTCAAGCCTCAACCACAGTGTCAACAGAAGTTCATCAAGCAGCTGAGACAGTAACAAATTCAAATGAGCTGGATTTGCTATTCGATCATTTGTTCGCCGAATATTTCAATGGAGAAAATCAAGGTGTTTTAAAGTCTTCCGCTGTCACTACTAAGTGATGCATCAAATAAACGTTAACAACAACCTGATTCAACTTCATCCACTTCAAACTCTAGATAAACTGTCACTGCTAATGGAAAACTTCGATTTGTAATATTTTTATTATTACTTTATTTTTGAAATTTATAAAACATTTTGAAAAGAAAATACAAAATATAAAACACAAAAAGAAAATTGAAAATATAAAACCTAGAAATACAAAAATATAAAATCAGAAAAATTTCAAAAATACCAAAAGAATCTTCTCGACATGTCTCTTGGAATCGATAACATTTACGTACCTAGAAATGTTGATTAACATCGACACAGGCGTGTAAATGAAGTTCGAGCGAGAGTTTCAAATGCTTTCAAAACATGTCATTTCTAAATTTTTCTCTATGACTTATGTACATTTCAGTGCATAACTCCGTCCCGAATGTAATAGGGAAGTGTACGCTTCAGTGCGCTTACTCTAAAATAGAAGAGAAGTCTTCTATCATGTTTTTAAAATCGTTGAACATAATTTTTTCTAAAAAGAACTTTCATGTCAAAAATTTGTTTACAATATTTTATTTGTGGTATTTTTCTATAAAAAGTGGTTTTGGTTAAATTTGTGTTGTTCAACACTCCCTTCCTCGAATAATTTTCAAAGAATTGTAGTTCGTAGAATGTCATTTTATGTGAATCAATTTCTGAGGGGGAGCTTTTTAAAACAAAGCCTTTTAATGTGTCGGATACATCTCATAAATGTCAAAATTTAATTGTATTCCAAACACATTCTGTGAAATTAAAAATGTGGTAACTTATAATGTCAATTATTATATACACTGTTCAATAAGGGCATCTCTACTCCGTTTAACTTTTGTGGTGTCATATCAATTTTTCATTCTAATGTCAAGTTTTAATAAATATTGGTATCCCACATATACTGTTGAAGGGGAGCTATCGAATTCTGAATTCATGCTATATCGTGGTATAATTTTTTCCCTCATGTATTTTTCATGTCAAATTTTTATTCATTGGTATTTCAAATACTAAGTTGTTTTTTATTTAAAATACGGGAGAAAAATGTGATAAAATATGCTATAGTGATGTGATCTTTTAAAACTCTAAGTTGCCAACTCTTTCCTTCTTGATGCTAAACAATTTACGAATCTCGAGCATCATGTGTAGGGGGAGTATTTGAAAATAACATATGTCAGAAAATGGTTTTTAATGGGGGTTTTTTTCGTCTCTATACCCAACAACCTATTATTTCACGACGATTCTGAATTTCATAAGGGGTTAGGTTAGGTATAAGTTTACGATCCAACCAGAACCGGGAGGGATCTACCCAAGGGACACTCCATAGTTAGAAATAGCAGTCCTTAGTATAATTGGAGATTGAATGTGTATAAGGGAAGAATGCTCGACTAAGATTGAGCTAAACACTGAACAATCAACTAACAGGTGTTAGTAATGACGTCTTGGTAAGCATTGAAGGGGGTTGAAGAATGAAAAAGAAATGTATGGATAAAGGGTGGAAAGAAAGAAGCCTCCTTACACCTTAGGCAAAGAAACCGGGTCAATACATTAATCTATCAAAATCACAATAATGATTGTGATATTGAGATTAAGTCGTCATGGCCCAGAGATGCATGCACAACCCTTCCCAGCCATTGGGTTCTCTTAAAAGAAATACCGTCTCATTTTTCAGGGTGATACACTCGTTATCTATTGACATCTCCCAAAAAAAAAAAAAATCCTCCCAAAACCCCCAAATCCGAGATTGTTTGATATTGATTAGGTGGCAGTTGCCCAGCCTTGATTACTAAAACAAAAGTGCACAAAATCGGAGTCTAGAGCCAATGTGAGATCAAAGTTAAATCTTTTAGGACACAATGTCAATACTCTTGTTGAACACTTAAAAATTCCAAGTTTTGTAACAAAGAGTCCTACGCATTATCCTTGAGATCTTGCCAGAACATCCGAGTGATACTTAAGTATTCACAGTGAAGATGGAAATCCTGCTTGAGCCAACATCAAACAAGCTCTTGGTAGGTGACTTGCAAGATTCTTATTGATCAAGCTTGATGATAACCTGGATATTCAATTTTGTCTGTAAATGAATTGACGACTTAATCAGAAAGATAGTAACTATCTGATTCACTCTTACCGTGTTGTCTGCTTTGAGACGTTCCGTAATGAGAACTAGCAAGCATGGGGAATCTAATACATCTGTGTTAGAAGATCCTACGCTTTGAGCTGGGAAACCTTGTCAAGGAGATTCTTTGAATGTACTTGAAACAATAAAACATCGAATTATAAAATAGTGTGGCTTCATTACATATGGGAAAATGAGACTTTGAAAACAAAATGCATTACATAGATTTGTATGACTTATATTAATATCAGAGATCTAAGCTACAGAACAGAAACACCTTTGCTTGCTAATAATGCTGAAATTAAAAGCTTAAATTAAGAAAAGGTTGTTGCGATTTGCTGCTTTAAAAAATGACTTAAGAATTAAAGGAAATAGGAGATTCGAAGTTTGATAAAACATCTGTCTTGGGAAACCGGTCGTTACCATCACTATGAAACAAATCGTCTTAGACAACCGAATGCGTTTAAATCTGAAAGGCCTCAAATGTCAAAACAACGGTTTGCCTCCCAAGTTGATGTGAATAACAATTTGTCAAAACCAGTCACTCAACACTATTTGCCTAAGAAAACGATCCGCCTTTGCAAAAACCTGATCAGTGATTGCATCGAGCTCATTAGGAATAGTTCTAAGACATGTCAAGATTTAGTTAAATGACATGTTCATAAATCACTAATCTAGTTGAAGGCTCTAGGAAAAGACACAAGAAAGAGATAGGAACTCAAAAACTAGTGTGATGCCTTCTGCTAGATTTCAAAGCACTGCTGATGGTAGCAAACCAAAACCTAGGAGAAACAATCAAACATCTAGGAGTTTACCTGTATCTAAGAGTACTCACGTTACGATAACGGCTGTACCCAAAGAAGATCACTCTAAGAGTTCTAGTTCTTTCTCAGATTCTAAACAATTTGTTTGTTCTACGTCTAAGTGTGTCTTTCATGCAAATCATGATGCTTGTCATAACAAATCTCCTGAAGGAAGTAAAAAACAAAAATTTTTTATTTTTTTTTACGTTGCTATGATTCAAGTACCTCATAGACTAGAACAGTTAAAACCCGTAGATCAAAAGAGTCATACTCAGAAACCTGGTAGGCAGATCTTTACAGGACATAGGTTTTCTCCTAATAAGATTAAGGCTGTGTATGAGAAAACCATTCTCCTAGGATCTGATATTAGGGGAAACCCACATCGTAGAATTTTCAAATCTGTTGGTCTTAGGTGGATTCCTACAGGAAAGTTTAATTCGAATCTTGCACAAGCAAGGTTGACAGAGGAACCCCTTTTGGTTCAATGTAGATATCACTAATATTCAGAATGCAAACAAACTCTGGATGTAAGTGCAGGTACATCAATCAATGTCTCAGAGGAACAAAGTCTTGATTTAAGTGCAGGTACCTTATGTAATGTCAACAAGGAAAATCTCAGAGTATGGTTGCTGAAAAAGCTGATATCTCAGAAACCATTGTCAAAGTGGATTCACAGATGATGAGTAACAGAAAGATGACGTTTTTTGTGAATTTTCATACGATCAAGCTCAACCTCAATGTCAATGACGTTTGATATATACTGATAAAGCCTTGAACCTCAATGTCAAATGACGTTTGATCATAACAGATCAAGCCTCGAAACCTCAATGTCAAATGACGTTTGATCACAACAGATCAAGCCTCAAACCTCAATGTCAAATGACGTTTGATCACAACAGATCAAGCCTCGAACCTCAATGTCAAATGACGTTTGAACAAAACGGTTCAAGCCTCACACCACAGTGTCAACAGAAGTTCATCAAGCAGCTGAGACAGTAACAAATTCAAATGAGCTGGATTTGCTATTCGATCCTTTGTTCGACGAATATTTCAATGGAGAAAATCAAGTTGTTTCACGTCTTCCGCTGCCACTATAGTGATGCCATCATAATAAACGTTAATACAAACACTGATTCAACTTCATCCACTTCAACTCTAGCTACAACTGTCACTGCTAATGGAAACTTCGATTTGTAAATATTTTTATTATCTCTTTATTTTTGATTTATAAAAAATTTTGAAAAAGAAAATACAAAAATATAAAACCAACAAAAAGAAAATAGAAAAATATAAAACCTAGAAAAACAAAATATAAAATCAGAAAAAATACCAAAAAGAATCTTCTCGACATGTCTCTTGGAATCGATAACATTTACGTACCTAGAAATGTTGATTAACATCGACACTGGCGTGTAAATGAAGTTCGAGCGAGGTTATCAAATGCTTTCAAAAACATGTCATATCTAATGTTTTCTCAATTGGACTTATGTACTTTTCAAGTGACATAACTACCGTCCGATTGTAATAGGATGTGTACTCTTCAGTGCGCTTACTCTAAAATAGAAGAGAAGTCTTTTTCATGTTTTAAAATCGTTGAACATAATTTTTCAAAAAGAACTTTCAATGTCAAATTGTCTACAATATAAATTTGTGGTATTTTTCATAAAAAGTAGTATTTGTTAAAATTGTGTGTTCAACACTCCCTTCCTCGAATAAGTTTTTAAAAGAATTGTAGTTCGTAGAATATCATTTTATGTGAATCAATTTCTGAGGGGGAGCTTTTAAAACAAAGCCTTTTAAGGGTGTCGGATAATCTCAATTAAAAAAGTCAATTTTATGTATCCAAACACATTCTGTGAAATTAAAATGTGGAAACTTATAATGTCAATTATTAATATACACTGTTCACTAAGGCATCTCACTCCGTCTTCAACATTTTGTGGTGTCATATCAATTTTTCATTCTAATGTCAAGTTTTAATAAATATTGGTATCCAAAATTATACTGTTGAAGGGGAGCTATCGACTCTGAATTCATGCTATAGTGCGTTTAATTTTTCTCCCATTGGAATTTTCTTGTCAAAATTTCTAATTCATGGTATTTTCAAATACTAAGTGGTTTTATTATTTAAAATAAGGGGAGCAAATGGGGATTAAAATATGCCATAGTGAATGTGATCTTTAAGACTCTAAGTGCAACTCTTTCCTTCATGTGCTAAACAATTTCGAATCTCGAAGCACATGTGTAGGGGGAGTATTTGAAAATAACAATGTCAGAAAATGGTTTTATGGTTCGATCTCTATACCCAACAACCTATTAATTTCACGACGATTCTGAAGTCATAAGGTGGTTAGGTTAGGTATAATGTTCTACGATCCAACCAAGACCGGAGGAGTCTACCAAGGACACTCCATAGTTAGAAATAGCAGTCCTTGAAGGTATGATTGAGAGATGAATGTGTATAGGGAAGAAATGCCGTCTATGATTGAGCTAACCTGGAACAATCACAACAAGTGTTGTATTGACGGTTCTGGTTAGCATTGAAGGGTTGAAGAATTTAAAAGAAATGTATGGATAAAGGGTGAAAAGAAAGGAAGCCCTCCTTTACACCTTAGGCAGATTGTAACCGGTCAAATCCATAATCTATCAAAATCACAATAATGATTGTTGATATTGAAGAAAGTCGTCATGGACCCAGTGATGCAATGCACAACCCTTCCCAGCCATTCGGGTTTCTCTCAAAAGAAACTTGTCTCATTTGTCACGGAGATACACACGTTATCTATTGACATCTCACTCCGAGATTGTTGATATTGAATAGGTGGCAGTCTGCTCCAGCCTTCGATTACTAAAACCAAAAGTGCACAAATCGAAGTTCTGAGCCAAAAGAGATTCAAGAGTTTAAATCCTCATGTAGGACACTAGTCAAAATACTCTTGTTGAAACCACCTAAAGTTCACAAGTTGTAACAAAGTGTCACTACGCATTCTCATTGAGTTCTTGCCAGAAAATACCGAGTGATACTTTAAGTATTTACAGTGAAGATGGGAAATCCTGGCTTGAGCCAAACATCAAACAAGCTCTTGGTAGGTGGACTTGGCTAGATTTTGTATGAATCAAGCTTGTGATAACTGGATATCACATTTTGGTCAGTAAATGATGACGACTTAATCAGAACGATAGTGATGACGTATAGTCTAACATCGGGTCATGAACCCGACCCACGAATACTATTTATACCTGGAACCATGACGAATGAGACATTAGCGACACCATACAGACTTCAAGGCCCAAACGATATGCCTACGGGTGGAAGCCCCTAACATATGGGCTATCACGACAAGCGATTTAGGCCATGAGGTCCAACTGGGGCACACGCGAGCAGATTATTTTATAACATCCGTTACGAACGAGTTATGATCAGGAGAGGGGCCCACTAGTTATTAAAATAAACGGTGGGGCCTCTTGGTTATTCACCTAATTAATGGGACGAAGCCCATTAGGGTTTGGTTAGAATATAAGGGGCACCTCGGCTCTCATCCAAGGTACGTGCTCACAACCCTAACTTTCTACTAAAACCTAAAAACCGATTATTACATCTACGCCGGAGGATAATGTGGGAGACAATCCACGGTAGAGCCTACGGTGCTTTGTTTCCTTAGTGCGCAGGTCTCATACATCAAGACTCAATTGGTACAGGAACGGGAGCCTAACAGATCCGTATTACCCTTAATCCGGATCTAATCAAGGATCGCCCAACTTTTGTATCACTGATTGGCGCCATTCCGTATTTACCCTTAGTCCGGTGATGTGTAAGTAATCGGTTTTTAGGGTTTTAGTAGATAAGTTTGGGGTTGATGAGCACGTACCTTGGAATGAGAGACGAGGTTACCACTTATATTCTAAACCAAACCTAATGGGCTTCTCCCATTAATTAGTGATTAACCATGTGATTCACTCATTACGTGTTGTTGCTTTGAGACAGATTGTAACTATTCTGATTCCTCTTACCGTGTTGTCTGCTTTGAGACGTTCCTGGTAATGGAACTAGCAAGCATGGTGAATCTAATAATATCTGTGTTAGAAGATCCTACGACTTTGAGCTAGAAAACCCTGTCAAGGAGATTCTTTGATTCTAACTGATCACAGGTATAATATTTCTATATAAAACGGGAATCGGAGGTTAATGCATCCGAAGTCAAGATGAATGACAAAGCATATTAATATTTTATTGCGAAAAATGTTTTTATTTCAGGATAGACGACGGAGTTGCAGCCTTATTCAGCGAAGTAGGGATTCTTAAAACCACATGACTATTCTCTAGCTTTCAAAGTCAATCGTTCAACATTATGATAGTTGATTCTAAAACTTCCCCATCATCCAAAGAGCCTCAAAGTCAATTAAAGAATCATTATTTTGGGAAGTTATTTAGACTTTAATCTTATATGTCAAACAAGAATGTAACAAGTATCGAGCTTGTGGCCAAGGAGCACAAGTGATCAAGGAAGTCAATCAAGATGATTCAGGTCAAGGAGATGATGCAAGATAATGATCTCAAGAATCTCAAAGTCAAAACATAAAGGGCTCAAAAAACTCAATCACAAAGCATGAAAATGAACAAAGCCGTTACAAACAAGACAAGACCAAAAACAAGGCAAGCATAAACGTCAAAAAGTCATTCTCACATCTAAGGAGACAATCGATAAATCAAAGCTAAATTCCTACAAGAATGTCATCAGTGGTATACGGTGGAGTTTGAAGAAAGAGACCCCCTCAACATTGGGGAGATTGTTAGCTCTTAAAATATATAAGCCAACAAGAATGTTATGGTCTAAGAAGTCAAACTAGGTCTTTGTTTGTAATAGGTAGTCGGGTTCTAACGGGCCCTTAGTTTGTATTATAATATGTCCGTGTTGCGGACTTAAAAGGGCCCTTGGATATGCCATGCCTGCCCATTGTAGAAAGGCCCATACGCCTAACTACTTGGCATTGGGTATAAAGGACACTTCTACAAATGGAAGAGGGTGTTGGTTACCATTCATTAACTTGTGTGTGTGTGTAACAATCCACTCTCTAGTTTCTCTCTAATAAATCTTCCAACTTTTCTTTCTATCTTTCTAGCTTTTTGCTTATTGGTATAGCTTATGTTGTGAAATGGATTAAGCTTTATAGGATAACAGTTTCTCACCTCATGGTGAGTTTTATTTGTGGGCCCCTTTCTTTTTTATTAAGTGTATTTTAATTGATTGTGAGTGTGTGTGGATATTTAGTGGGTATATTTTATATAAAATGGTTATTTTAATGAAAGGTGAGTTTTAGTGGTAAGGTGAGTTCTTATTACGGTTGAAAAGTGAGTTGTAAGGTGAGTTTTATTTGGAGAGAGAAAGCTGATGTGGCGCTGACGTGTTAGGTGAGTTTTGCCTCACCATTCCATCCAGCCTAATTAATGTTATTTTTAAAGCACCCTTAAAATAAAAAAAATGCATATTATTATACATATTATATAAACTAATGAAACACATAAAGATTCATACAATTTATATGCCAAGTTAAATGGTTCATTTGATTTTGAAAATCGGGACCGGAAACTGGTTTCATCCTGAGGACCCGGAGTCGCTATCGGTTCCGGCTAACTATTAAAAGCCGTCTAAAGAGACGTGGGGACACAGTAGAAAACCGGAAAAAAAACGAGTAAATTAGGCCGGACTCGAATCGTTTTCTTTTTGTCTATTTCTGGTTAATCAGTTCGTCATTGTTATTTTGTTTGCGCTTGAGCTTTAATCACAGGGTACCCGTCGCTGCAACGCGCAAGTACCCCGCGGGTACCCTGCTATTACTAATTAATGTAATTTTTAAAACACACCTAAAATGAAAAATACATGTTATTATACATAATGTACAAACTAATAAAACACACAAAGCTTTATACAATTTAGATGAGTTTACATATAGTATTACTACTATATAATGCATTTAGGACATTCTATCTTCTATACTATCTATATCTATACTACTATATAATGCATTTAGAACATTCTAAATATAAAAGTTCTTAAAAAATTAAGAACAAAAACATTTCTTTAATAAGAAAGTAACAAGCCATTAGCCAATGCATTAAGACATTACAATTTGACTCAAAAAATCAGTAATAATACAAATTAATTCAGTATTTGTAATTGTCAAAATTGAGTCAAATAATCTTTGTAATAGCCTGGTAATTAAATAACTTGAATTCTATAAACTTGTAACAACAACCTTAACAATTTAAATGTCTTCAATTCTATAAACTTGTAACATCCCTTTAATATTCATATATAAGCTCAATTACACCACTCTCTCAAAACTAAAAAAAACAAAACCATCTTCACTCTCTCTAGAAATATGCTTTCACACACTCTCTAAAAAATCCCTCGGCGCCGGTACAACAACCATCATCACCACTATCAAGATTCAAAAAAATAAAGCACAAACAAAAAGGACATCGGTTTTACCAACGAAAAACACATCAACTCCATAACCGGTCAAATTATAAACCCAAACAAAACACCAAATGATTTAGCTACGGTGTTACCATATTCGGTTTTTAGCAACACCATAAACTACCACTTAAACATCTTACAAAATCACCTAAACACAATCGATTGAAACCACCAAATAACCAAACCAGTTAGATTCGCATATTCAGATGATGGTTGTGTCGGATATTTAGGTTTGTGGTGGTGGTGTTGATGGCCGTGAGTTTAAATAATAGTGGATATGAAATACTTTACATTGTTATTGCCTAAAGTTATTTTAATTTTAATTATTATTTATTTGTACAGTTATTGTTAGAAAAACTTGTTGGGATTTTATCAACTATTCATCAATTGAAATCACGAGTACGCAGCAAAAAACATATAAACATGTATATATTGCATAATTAACAAAGGATCAAGAATGTGTACCTTTTAGCAATTAACGTAAACACCATGAATATACGCGTGTGTATAAATCGAATATCCACGCAATAACCACCCATGATCTCAATGGTAGTACTCTCTATTCAACACCACAATTTTTTGTACGTTCTTAACAAACAATTAAGTATGCTTAGTACTATAGTGATAAAGCAAACCAACCATCTTCGACTCTTGAATCAATCAACATGATAACCCTAAAGGGTTGTTTGGATCGATCGAACACAAACCGAAAACCCCTTGGGGTTTGTTTCGATCGTATAAGCTAAGGGAGAGGGAGAAGAGAGATTTAGGGATTTAGACTTCTTCAAGTTGTCTAAAATATATGATCCTAGATCTCTTTTTATAGGCATGCTAAACTTGAGCTGCAAAAAGTTAGGCAATTTCACCTCCTCTTGGAGATTAGGAAACTAATTGACTAAGGAAAAAAAACAATTCTCACACTTTCTTTTTCTCCATAATTGCATATTAGTCCATTGTTTAACTATTAACGACTAATAAACTTCCTATTAAATATATATTAATATTTAACGCTCGTTTAAGCACTTTATACACTTAATTTTATTACATTTAATATTGTAGTATTAATTGTGTTACGTATTTATCGCGTGCGTCCCCGATAGGCGCGGAATTCAATTCCCGACATATCTTCTTTTACGTAGATATTCCAACAGTCCATTGGACCACGTATCAAAATAATATATTAACATTTGGTAAGCGTGAGCAACACGCCAAGGCTCCAAGGTTTATCCAAGTGTGGTTTTATAAAGCCACAGATAAATGATTTATGTATTTACAATCTATTTGTTTCAGATACCGTGTTAAAAATGGATATGGATCAAAGTCATTCCATTATTTAACGATTCTGTTTCTCGTATATATGATTAATCAAGATTACCAAAAATCATTGAGACATATCTACATGAGTTTTTGGGTGCGACCACACATACATCTGATTAACCCTACGAGGGGCTCGGTGGCATCATTCTTCAACTATTAAAGGAACAAGTTCTTTATTGACTACAAGTGTCATGTCACATGCTTCATAATTACTTCTGAAATTGTCTTTTTACTACCTTATTAAGGGTTAACTAAGACTAAATCAAGAAGAACAATCTACACATGCAAGACCTACTTGCATCTCAAGTATAAGGATTTAGTAAACAACTATCACTTACAAGATTTCTTATTGAAGCCAGATCAATAAAGTGATAATCTTGTTAGTTGGGGGTGGGGGGTGGGGGGGGGGAGGGGGGTGGGGGGGGTTGGGGGGGGGTGGGGGGGGGGGGGGGGGGGGGGGGGGGGGGGGGGGCGGGGGGGGGGAGGGGGGGTGGGGGGGGGGGGGGGGGGGGGGGGGGGGGGGGGGGGGGGGGGGGGTGGGGGGGGGGTTGTGGGGCGGGGGGGAGGGGGGGGGGGGGGGGGAATGGGGGGGGGGGGGGGGGGGGGGGGGTGGGGGGGGGGGTGGGGGGTTGGGGGTGGGGGGGGGGGGGTGGGGGGGGGTGGGGGGGGGGGGGGGGGGGGGGGGTGGGGGGGGGGGGGGTGGGGTGGGGGGGGGGGGGGGGGGGGGGGGGGGGGTGGGGGGGGGGGGGGGGGGGGGGGGGGGGGGGGGGGGTGGGGGGGGGGGGGGGGGGGGGGGGGGGAGGGGGGGGAGGGTGGGGGGGGGGGTGGTGGGGGAGGGGGGGGGGGGGGGGGGGTGGGGGTGGGGGGGGGGGGGGGGGGGGGGGGGGGGGGGGGGGGGGGGTGGGGGGGGTGGGGGGGGGGGGGGGGGGGGGGGGGGGGGGGGGGGGGGGGGGTGGTGGAGGGGAGGGTGTGGGGGGGAGGGGGGGGGGGTGGGGGGGTGGGGGGGGGGTGGGTGGGGGTGTGGGGGGGGGGGGGGGGGGGGGGGGGGGGTTGGGGGGGGGGGGGGGGGGGGGGGTGGGGGGGGGGGGGGGGGGGGGGGGGGGGGGGGGGGGGGTGGGGGGGGGGGGGGGTGGGGGGGGGTGGGGTGTGGGGGGGGGGAGGGGGGGGGGGGGGGGGGGGGGAGGGGGGGGGGGGGGGGGCGGGTGGGGTGGGGGGGGGGTGGGGGGGGAGGGGGGTGGTGTGGGGGGGGGGTGGGCGTGGGGGGGGGGGGGGGGGGGGGGGGGGATGTTAATATTCCATCTTATGAGTATCATGTAAGTTTGGCGAACTCATCTTTAATATTCAAGATATTCACCAATCACTCAAAATTGTCTTAGTTCAGCATATTCCAATATTGTTGATCGCACAATGGACTAATTTATGAATAATAAAATATTATTCACGGATTTAAAACATGTAATATAAGGGACACAATTCTATATTAAAGATAATCTTCTTACCACGTATCTTTATCATTATCAAATTTATCTAACATCCCTTATCCAAGTACTAAACACAGATTACATGAAACTACTAGCTAAACGACAGTCATGCTCCTAGTTGTTTATAATTGGTACCCCCCCCCCCCCCCCCCCCCCCCCCAAATACCAGAGCCCTGAAATAAACTTACTTAATACAAACAAGCTTCATTGCTGCTTCTGAAAGCGCTTTGTATTCAGCTCTCTATAGCAGACTTTGCAGTGGTACTTTTCTTGGAGCTTTTCCAATCGATCGCGCCTCCGTTCAAAATGAAGACGTTTCGTGTCTGAGATTTAATATCATCTCTATCAGTCTCAAATCCAGCATCGAAATAGCAATCAACTCAAAGTTCAGCTTCAGGATTTCCATCCTAAACCAAGAACATATCTTCAGTATTTCTTAAATACTTAAGAATGGTTTTCACACCAGTCTAGTGTGGTTCTCCCGAATTCTGTTGAAAATAGCTTGTCAAGTTTTACGCGAAGCAACATCAGGTCTAGTGCATCTTACCGCATATATAATTGATCCTACTACTGAAGCATAGGGAACATTTTGCATACGCTTCACCTCTTCAGGTGTTGAAGCACCTTGTGTATTATTTAAGTCAAGTCTTTCTTCCATGAGGATATAACCGCGCTTAGAAGTATCCATCCTAAATTTTTTCAAGATTTTATCCATGTAAGCACTTTGATTTAGTCCAATTTATCGCTTCGATCTATCTCGGTAGATATTGATTCTAAGAATAAATGCTGCTTCCCCCAAATCTTTCATGGTGAAACATTTTCCAAGATATGACTTTACACTTTATAAACTTGGAATATGATTTTCTATGATAATTATGTCATCGACATATAAGATGAGGAATGTAACATTAATCCCACTAGCCTTTTGATATACACATGGCTCATCAAGATTTTGAGCAAATCTAAACGTTTTGATTTCCTCATCAAATCTTTTATTCAAGCTTCTTGATGCTTACTTAAGATCATAAATGGATCTTTGAAGCTTGCATACTTTCCTAGGATAATTAAGATCAACAAAAACTTCAGGTTGCACCATATAAATATCTTCATTAAGATAACCATTTAAGAAGGCAGTTTTGACATCTATTTGCCATATCTCTAAGTCTTTGTTAGAATGCCTATGGCTATAAGAATCCTAATAGCTCTAATGTCAGCAACGGGTGAGAACATTTCTTCATAATCAACCCCGTAGGTTTGAGTATAACCCTTTGCTACTAGACGAGCTTTATAGGTGTGTACAATGCCATCCATGTCAGTCTTTTTCTTAAAAAGCCATTTGCTCCCAACAGTCTTACAATTAGGAGGAAGATCAACCAAGCACCAGACTTGATTATCTTTCATAGATTGCATTTCCGCATTCATAGCATCGACCCACTTATTAAATTCCAGATCTAATATTGCAGCTTTATAGTTACTAGGTTCATTAAGATCCCCTAAACTATGCTCCACCAGTTCTACATTTAGACATAAGCGATCGGAAGCTTGATGTGTCCTTGCGGACCTACAAATGGGAACAACTTCCTCTTGAGGTGGTTCGAAACCTTCAACCTCCATAGGAATTTTGTAGTGTTTTCAGAAGGTGATGTATCTTTATCTTGAATTTCTTCAAGTTCTTCGGCCCTCCCACTGACTTCTTGAGACAAAAGATTTTTCTCCAAGAATTCAGCATACCTTGCAACAACAATTTTGTTTTCAGGTGGGAAGTAGAAATAGTAACCCATCGTTTCCTTTGGGTATCCTATAAAGATACACTTAATAGATCTTTGTTGGAGTTTGTCAAGCGTATCCTGCTTCATAAGCGCCTCTGTTCCTCAGACCTTTAAGTAGACAAGTTAGGAACTTTTTCATACCATAATTCATATGTTGTCTTATCAACCTTCTTGGTTGGAACCATATTAAGAATGCGTATAACAGTCTCTAGAGCATAATCCTAAAAGGATAACGATACAGTTGTAAGATTCATCATAGATTGAACCATGTCTAACAAAGTACGATTCCTCTTTTCAGACACCTCATTGTGTTGTAATGTATATGGAGGTGTGAGCTGTTGAACAATTTCGCAAGCTTTAAGATAATCTTTAAACTCTTGACTAACGTATTCGCCTCCTCGATCTGATCAAAGTGCCTTTATAGTCTTTCTGAGTTAATTTTATACTTTTATTCTTAAACACCTTGAATGTTTCAAAGACTTCATGTTTATGTTTAAGTAAATAAACATAACCATAACGACTATAATCATCTGAAAAGGTAATGAAGTAGCTATCATTATATATAGAATTAACATTTGGCATAAGATTAAGCATATCAATTTCATAAATACCATCACTCGGAATAAAACATTTTTAAAAAAAAAAAAAAAAAAAAAAAAAAAAAAAAAAAAAAATAAAGAACATAATTCTTAGAAACTAAAGTTTTATAATCCGTAAAACATTGGATAAAACCATTGTCAACCAAATGAGAAACTGAAACAAGTAGTTCCTTAAAAATCCAGCAAAGTTACTAGTGAGGCCATGATTAGACCAACACTAAGATCTTGTGAGAGCACATAACCAAGGCATTCTAGTTGCTCTACATATAATTCCCCTTCATCTTAAGTACATATGAGCTAACTGATTTTCCCTCCTCTTGTTTGCAAGCATGGAAAGTTTGGATTAGGTCAAACCGCTCCACTCCAGCTTGTTTCTTCAAACATAGATTTTAAGCTCCTAAAGCATTTCATAAGGTGAGGAATTTTTGAGCTCTCCATGTAGTTCGGGAGTCATACTTTCGAGCATAAGACAAGAAACCTCATTATGAGCATCATAAACCGCATTCCACTGCGCAAGTACTTGGAATCGGCAGGTGAAGCAGGGGGAATAGGTTGTTCAATGACAAACAGTTTCTTTTCAACTCTCAAGACCATCTTAGGTGAACGAAACCAATCATTGAAATTTGAACCAGAAAGTTTTCTCTTTCAAACATCGACATGAAATCCGAATGGTTTATGATTTAGACAGGTAGTGCCATTTACAAAAATTTTAAGTTCCAAGATTTTTGGTATTTTTGATTAACTCCTTGAAGAAAATTAAACTACCCAGTTTAATGTATAAACAATTAATTTTCTAAGGTCTAGGATCTAACTTGACAAACCACCATTACATCAGTTGATCTGCTAGCAATGTTGTATTCAAAAGGTAATGGGCGATCAATAATTGCCACCGGTGCAATTCCTAGAACATTATAGGACTTACTTTATTACATTAATATACTAGTAAGCATGTTTTATCCCATCTAATGCCGTGAGCATAATGGTCTCACAGCTCTACTCAATTAAGTCGTCCAATCAAGAAATGTATTTATGTAACACCAACGTCTCACGAAAAGTGTATAATCACCTTGGGTTTGCAATCTAACTACGTCTCTATTACAGACCGTAGTTAGATTGCAAACCCAAGGTGATTATACACTTTTCGTGAGACGTTGGTGTTACATAATCACAGTTCTTGATTGGACGACTTAATTGAGGTAAGCTGGTGAGACCTTATGCTCAAGGCATAGATGGGATAAAACATGCTTACTAGTATATTAATGTAATAAAGTAAGTCCTATAATGTTCTAGGAATTGCACCGGTGGCAATTATTGATCGCCCATTACCTTTTGAATACATCATTGCTAGCAGATCAACTGATGTAATGGTGGTTTGTCAAGTTAGATCCTAGACCTTAGAAAATTAATTGTTTATACATTTAAACATGGGTAGTTAATTTTCTTCAAGGAGTATAATCTAAAATACTAAAATCTTGAACTTAATATGTTTTGTAAATGGCACTACCTGTCTAAATCATAAACCATTCGGATTTCATGTCGATGTTTGAAAGAGAAAAATTTTCTGGTTCAAATTTCAATGATTGGTTTCGTTCACTAGATGGTATTGAGAGTTGGAAAAGAAAATGTTGTTATTGAACAACATATTCCCCCTTCTTCACCTACCGATTCTAAGTACTTGCGCAGTTGAATGCGGTTTATGATGCTCATAATGAGGTTTCTTGTCTTATGCTCGAAAGTATGACTCCCGAACTACATGGAGAGCTCAAAAATTCCTCACCTTATGAAATGCTTTAGGAGCTTAAAATCTATGTTTGAAGAAACAAGCTGGAGTGGAGCGGTTTGACCTAATCTAAAACTTTCCATGCTTGCAAACAAGAGGAGGGAAAATCAGTTAGCTCATATGTACTTAAGATAAAGGGATATGTAGAGCAACTAGAATGCCTTGGTTATGTGCTCTCACAAGATCTTAGTGTTGGTCTAATCATGGCCTCACTAGTAACTTTGCTGGATTTTTAAGGAACTACTTGTTTCAGTTTCTCATTTGGTTGACAATGGTTTTATCCAATGTTTTACGGATTATAAAACTTTAGTTTCTAAGAATTATGTTCTTTATTTTAATGTTATTCCGAGTGATGGTATTTATGAAATTGATATGCTTAATCTTATGCCAAATGTTAATTCTATATATAATGATAGCTACTTCATTACCTTTTCAGATGATTATAGTCGTTATGGTTATGTTTATTTACTTAAACATAAACATGAAGTCTTTGAAACATTCAAGGTGTTTAAGAATAAAAGTATAAAATCAACTCAGAAAGACTTATAAAGGGCACTTTGATCTGATCTGAGGGGGCGATTCGTTAGTCAGAGTTTAAAGATTATCTTAAGTTGCTGAATTGTTCAACAGCTCACACCTCCATATACTTTACAACACAATTGAGGTGTCTGAAAAAGGGGAATCGTACTTTGTTAGACATGGTTCAATCTATGATGAATCTTACAACTGTATCGTTATCCTTTTAGGATTATGCTCTAGAGACTGTTATACGCATTCTCAATATGGTTCCAACCAAGAAGGTTGATAAGACACCATATGAATTATGGTATGAAAAAGTTCCTAACTTGTCTTACTTAAAGGTCTGAGGATGTGAGGCGCTTATGAAGCAGGATACGCTTGACAAACTCCAACAAAGATCTATTAAGTGTATCTTTATAGGATACCCAAAGGAAACAATGGGTTACTATTTTTACTTCCCACCTGAAAACAAAATTGTTGTTGCAAGGTATGTTGAATTCTTGGAGAAAAATCTTTTGTCTCAAGAAGTCAGTGGGAGGGCCGAAGAACTTGAAGAAATTCAAGATAAAGATACATCACCTTCTGAAAACACTAGCAAAATTCCTATGGAGGTTGAAGGTTTCGAACCACCTCAAGAGGAAGTTGTTCCCATTGTGTCAGGTCAGCCAAGGAACACATCAGCTCGATCGCTTTAGGTCTAAATGTAGAACTGGTGGAGCATAGTTTAGCGGATCTTTATTGAACTAGTAACTTTATAAGCTGCAATATTAGATATGGAATTTATTAAGTGGGTCGAGGATATGAATGAGGATATGCAATCTATGAAGTATTTCAAGTCTGGTGCTTGTTGAGCTTCTTCCTTTTGTAATTTGTTGGGTGCTTTGGGAGGGTGAGGGGGTAGGAAGGAAGGGGGGGGGGGGGGGGGGAGGTGGGGGGAAGGGGGGTAGCAGGGGGGCGGGAAAGTGTTTGGGAAGAGGAGGGAGAGGTGGGGAAGTAGGGGGGAGGGTGGGGTGACGGGGATGGAGGGTGGGGGGGGGGCGGGGGGGGGGATGACGTAGGGGGGGGGGGAGAGGGGGGGGGGTAATATGGGCGGGGGGGAGGGTCGGTTAGGGGGAGGGGTATATAAAAATTTTGCTAGAGGGGGGGGGAGGGGGAAGGATCATCGGAAGGGGGGGAGTATAAGTATGTTTGAAATAATGAGAGGGGGGATAGAGGGAGGGGGGAAGGTGGGAGAAGGTGGGGTGGAGGGAGAAGGTGAAGGAGGGGGTGTTAGGTCGAAGGGGAGGGATGAGGGTGGGGCGGGTGAAGGGGGGAGGGGGGGGGCACTATTAATATATTTAGGGATAAAAACGTATAGATGGTGATAGGGGGGGGCGGTGGTAAGGGAGTTAAGGAGGGGAGTAACAGGTGGGAGTTCAGGGGGGTGGGGGTGGGGCAGGGGGGATGATTTTATGATTTGTCTAGATAGGGGCAAGGGGGGGGGGAGAAGGGGGTGGGCATAAAGGCAGGTAGTGCATGTGAGGGGAGGGGGGTTGAGGGGGGGGGGGGGAGGGAGCGTCGCTAGAAGAAGTTCAGGTGGAGGGGACTAAAGGAAGGGGAGATTATTAAAAGGAGGGGGGGTTTGGTAGGGTGCGGAGGGGAAGGGGAGGGTTGGAGTTAGGGAGAAGGTGGGGCGGGTCATCGAGGGGGTGGGTTGACGGGTAGGGGGTTTTGTTGCTGGGATTGATATTGGGAGAAAGGGAATCAGGTAGAGGGGGATCAAAATTTTAGAAATCTCAAAACAATTAAGCGATATTGAGAAAGAGAGGGAGGAGGACAAGGGTGAGGGGGGGAACGGGGGGGGGAGGAGGAAGGGAGGGGGTGAAAGCGTTGCCAGAGGGGGGATCGAAGGGGGGAGGTAGGGAGGGGAAGGGGCGGGCCAGGCGGGAAAGAGGATGCATAAAGGTAGAAGGACGAAAAAGTAGGGTAGGGTAGGGCGGTAGTGAGAGGGGGGGGGTCTAGGAGTAGGGGGTGGGTAGGGGATCCTATAGGGGGGGGAGGTTAGAAGGTTAAGAGGGGAGGGGGGGTAGTGGGTCAGGTGGAAGGGGAGGAGGTGGGGTAGGTGAGGGGTTAGTATAGGAGGGAGGGGAGGCGGGGGAAATAAGGGGGATGTATTTGAGGGGTGGAAGTGGGGGGAGGTATTAACCATTAGGTTAAAGAAGTGGGGTGCATGAAGGGGGAGAAGCAAAGGGGGAAGAAAGGGGTGTGAGGGGGGAGGGGGGGTGGAGGAGAGGGGGGGGGGGGGGGGGGAGATAATTGGAAGTGTATGAGGGGGGGGGGGGGGTTAAGGGGGGAACTATTGGGGGGGGAAAGAGGGGGAGGTATAGGGGGAAAGGAGGGGGGGAGGGGGAATAAGGGGAAGGGGGGCGGGGGGAGGGGGCTAGGCGGAGAGGTAGGCGGGGAAGGGGGGGCTGATGAGATGGAACCGGGGGAGCGTTAGCATACAGGTGGGGCAAGGGGGGGGGGGGGGGGGGGGGGAGGGGGGGGGCGGGTGATAGTGTGGGGAAGGGGCATGGGGGGTACATCCACAACGAAAGGAGAGGGGGGTACCTAGGGGCAGGGCGGGGGAGGGGGGAATGAGGGGGGGGGGTAAGGGAGGGAGGAGGATGTAGGGGAAGGCGGTAGGAAGGCTAAGGGGGTGGGGGGACGGGATTGAAGGGCGTACGGAGATAATAGCAAGGGGGGAATAGGGGGTTGAAGCAAGGGTTGCGCAGATAGGTGAGGGAGGGGGGAGGGGAGGGGGGGGGGAGAAGGGGAAGAATAGGGGGGGTAGGCGAAAGGAGGAGGGAGGGGAGGGGGGGGGGGCGAGGAAAAACGAAGGAGAGGGGGAGATAGGGGGGGGGTAAGAAAGGTAAAGGTATAGAGGGTAGGGGGGGATGGGGCGTGGGGGGTGTCCGTAAGGATAGGAGAGGGTAGGGAAGTTGGTGGTAGATTAGGGGGGTGAAGTATTGGAGGGGTAAGGGAGAGTTGGTAAGGAAAAGGTAGGGGAAGGGGGGGTTAGGGGGAACAGAAGTTATAATAATGTAGGGAGTGGGGAAGGTGAAGGAGAGGTTAAGGGGAGAAGGGGGGCTCGGTAGAAGTTGGTGGAGTGTAGAGATAGGGTGGGGGAGGAGAGGGGGAGGGGGGGAGCGGGGATAGGGAGGGGGTAATAGGTGAGGGGGTAGAAGGGGACACGGGGGTGCCGTAGGGGGTAGGGAGGGGGCACGATTAGTAGTGTTTAGGGAAGGGGGTGTGTAGGCTACAAAGGGGTGGGAAGCGAGGGGGAAGAATGGGGGGCAAAGGGGGTGACGAGTATACGGGGGGGGAGGGGGGGGGTAATGAATTAAGTGTGCCGCGGGAGGAGAGGGGGGACTGACAGGGGGGAGGGGGGGTTAAGGATGGAAGATAGGGGGGGGGGGAGGAGGGTTCCGGTGGTCGACTTTTTGTCAATATTGTTAATCCTGTGTTTTTTCACTCTGTTCTCTTCTCTTTACTCTTTTTTTCTTACTTCCTTTTTTTTTGCTACTTCTATTCTCTTTTTTCATATCGCTTATCTGCTTTTTAAGAAAAAGACTAAAATGGATGGCATTGTACACACCTATAAAGCTCATCTAGTAGCAAAGGGTTATACTCAAACCTACGGGGTTGATTATGAAGAATTTTCTCACCGTTTGTGACATTTAGAAGCTATTAGGATTCTTATAGCCATAGGGGCATTTCGAAGACTTATGAGATATTGGCAAATAGATGTCAAAACTGCCTTTCTTAAATTGGTTATCTTATTGAAGATTTTTATATGGTGCAACCTGAGTTGTTGTTGGGGATTTCTTAATTATCCTAGGAAAGTTTGCAAGATTCAATGATCCATTTATGATCTGAAGTAAGCATTAAGTAGCTTGAATAAAAGATTTGATGAGGAAATCAAAAGTTTAGATTTGCTCAAAATATTGAGAGCCATGTGTATATCAACATGGCTAGTGGGATTAATGTTACATTCCTCATCTTATATGTCGATGACATAATTATCATAGAAAATCATATTCCAAGTTTATAAAGTGTAAAGTCATATCTTGGAAAATGTTTCACCATGAAAGATTTGGGGGAAGCAGCATTTATTCTTAGAATCAATATCTACCGAGATAGATCGAAGCGATAAATTGGACTAATCAAGTTTGCTTAATGGGATAAAATCTTGAAAAAATTAGGATGGATACTTCCAAGCGCGGTTATATCCTCATGGAAGAAAGACTTGACTTAAATAATACACAAGGTGCTTCAACACCTGAAGAGGTGAAGCGTATGCAAAATGTTCCCTATGCTTCAGTAGTAGGATCAATTATATATGCGGTAAGATGCACTAGACCTGATGTTGCTTCGCGTAAAACTTGACAAGCTATTTTCAACAGAATTCGGGAGAACCACACTAGACTGGTGTGAAAACCATTCTTAAGTATTTAAGAAATACTGAAGATATGTTCTTGGTTTAAGATGGAAATCCTGAAGCTGAAACTTGGAGTTGATTGCCTATTTCGAGCTGGATTTGAGATGTAGAGATGATATTAAATCTAAGACAAGAAACGTCTTCATTTTGAACGGTGGCGCGATCGATTCGGAAAAAGCTCCAAGAAAAGTACCACTGCAATGTCTGCTATAGAAGCTGAATACATAGCGGCTTCAGAAGCAGCAATGGAAGCTGTTTGGATTAAGAAGTTTATTTCAGGGCTTGGTATTGTACCAATTATAAACGAACCTAGGAGCATGGGACTTCGTTTAGCTAGTAGTTTCATGTAGATCTGTGTTTAGTATTTGGATAAGGGATGTTAAGATAATTTTATTAATGATAAAGATACGTGGTTATGAAAGTTTTATTATTTAATATAAATTGTGTCTTATATTTACATGTTTAATCCGTGAATAATATTTATTATTCTAAATTAGTCCATTGTCGATCAACAATATGGGAATATTGTTGAACTAAGACAAATTTGAGTGATTGGTGATATCTTGGATATTAAAGGATGTGTCCGCCAAACTCACATGATACTCATAAGATGAATATTAGACTTCCCCAACTAACAAGATTATCACTTTATGGATCGGCTTCATTAAGTGAATCTTGTAAGTGATTTTGTTTACTAAATCCTTATACTTGAGATGCAAGTAGGTTTGCATGTGTAGATAGTTTTCATTGATTAGTCTTTAGTTATACCTGAATAAGGTAGCTAATAAGGACTATTTCAGAAGTAATTATGAAGCAAGGCTGGACATGACAACTTTTAGTAAATATAATGAACTTGTTCCTTTAATGTTGATGAATGATGCCCACCGAGCCCCTCGTAGGATTAATCAATTGTATGTGTGGTCGCACCAAAACTCATGTAGATATTATCTCTAATGATTTTTGGTATCTTTATTAATCATATAGACCTGAGAAACAGAATCGTTAAATAATTGAATGACTTTGATCCATATCCATTTTTAACACGGTATCTGAAACAAATAGATTGTAAATACATAAATCATTTATCTGTGGCTTTATAAAACCACACTTGGATAATCCTTGGAGCATTGGCGTGTTGCTAGACGCTTACCAATGTTATTATATTATTTGATACGTGTCCAAGTGGGAGCTGTTGGAATATGTCTACGTAAAAGAATATATGTCCGGGAATTGATTCGAGCCTACGGGGACGCACGCGTTAATACGTAACACAATTAATAATAAATATATTAAATGTAATATATTTAAGTGATAAAGCTTAAACGAGCATTAAATATTAATATATATTTAATGGGAAGTTTATTAGTCGTTAATAGTTAAACAATGGACTAATATGCAATTATGGAGAAAAAGAAAGTGTGAGAATTGTTTTTTTTCCTTAGTCAATTAGTTTCCTAATCTCCAAGAGGAGGTGAAATTGCCTAACTTGCAAGCCAAGTGATGCCTATATAAAGAGATCTAGGGGATCATTATTTAGACAACTTGAAAATCTAAATCCCTAAATCTCTCTTCTCCCTCTCCCTTAGCTTATACGATCGAAACAAACCCCAAGGGGTTTTCGGTTTGTGTTCGATCGATCCAAACAACCCTTTAGGGTTATCATGTTGATTGATTCAAGAGTCGAAGATGGTTGGTTTGCTTTATCACTAATAGTACTAGCATACTTAATTGTTTGTTAAGAACGTATTGTGTGTTGAAGTAGATAGATCTACCTTTAGATCTTGGGTGGTTATTGCGTGATATTCGCATTTTTACATCGCGTATATTAATGTGTTTACGTAAATGCTTAAAAGGTACACATTCTTGATCCTTTGTTTATTTGAAATTTATACCATTGTTTATATGTTTTTTGCTGCGTACTCGTGATTTCAATTGATGAATAGTTGATAAAATCCCAACAAGTTTTTCTAACAATAACTGTACAAATAAATAATAATTAAAATTAAATAACTTTAGGCATAATAAACAATGTAAAATATTTCATATCCACTATTATTTAAACTCACGGCCATCAACACCGCCACCACAAACCTAAATATCCGACATAACCATCATCTGAATATGTGAATCTAACTGGTTTGGTTATTTGGTGGTTTCAATCGATTGTGTTTAGGTGTTTTGATGATGTTTAAGTGGTTGGTTGGTGTTGCTAAAACCGAATATTGGTAACACCGGTGCTAAATCATTTGGTATTTTGTTTGGGTTTATAAATTTGACCGGTTTGTTTTGAGTTGATGGTTTCGTTGGTAAACCGTTGTCCTTTTTCTGGTGCTTTTATTTTTTGAATCTTGATTAGTGGTGATGATGGTTGTTGTACCGGCGCCGAGGGATTTTTTAGAGAGTGTGTGAAAGCATATTTCTAGAGAGAGTGATGATGGTTTTGTTTTTTTTTTAGTTTTGAGAGAGTGGTGTAATTGAGCTTATATATGAATATTAAAGGGATGTACAAGATTATAGAATTGAAGACATTTAATTGTTAAGGTTGTTGTTACAAGTTTATAGAATTCAAGTTATTTAATTACCAGGCTATTACAAAGATTATTTGACTCAATTTTGACAATTACAAATACTGAATTAATTTGTATTATTACTGATTTTTTGAGTCAAATTGTAATGTCTTAATGCATTGGCTAATGGCTTGTTACTTTCTTATTAAAGAAATGTTTTTGTTCTTAATTTTTTAAGAACTTTTATATTTAGAATGTTCTAAATGCATTATATAGTAGTATAGATATAGATAGTATAGAAGATAGAATGTCCTAAATGCATTATATAGTAGTATATAATATATGTATTAGCATATAAATTGTATAAAGCTTTGTGTGTTTTATTAGTTTGTACATTATGTATAATAACATGTATTTTTCATTTTAGGTGTGTTTTAAAAATTACATTAATTAGTAATAGCAGGGTACCCGCGGGGTACTTGCGCGTTGCAGCGACGGGTACCCTGTGATTAAAGCTCAAGCGCAAACAAAATAACAATGACGAACTGATTAACCAGAAATAGACAAAAAGAAAACGATTCGAGTCCGGCCTAATTTACTCGTTTTTTTCCGGTTTCTACTGGTCCCCTACGTTCTCTTTCAGACGGCTTTTATTAGTTAGCCGAACCGATAGCGACTCCGGTTCCCGGATGAACCAGTTGGTCCGGTCCGATTTTCAAAATCATATGAACCTTGAACTTGGCATATAAATTGTATGAATCTTTATGTGTTTCATTAGTTTATATAATATGTATAATAATATGCATTTTTTTTATTTTAAGGGTGCTTTAAAAATAACATTAATTAGGCTGGATGGAATGGTGAGGCAAAACTCACCTAACACGTCAGCGCCACATCAGCTTTCTCTCTCCAAATAAAACTCACCTTACAACTCACTTTTCAATCGTAATAAGAACTCACCTTACCACTAAAACTCACCTTTCATTAAAATACTTACTTTATATAAAATATACCCACTAAATATCCACACACACTCACAATCAATTAAAATACACTTAATAAAAAAGAAAGGGGCCCACAAATAAAACTCACCATGAGGTGAGAAACTGTTATCCTATAAAGCTTAATCCATTTCACAACATAAGCTATACCAATAAGCAAAAAGCTAGAAAGATAGAAAGAAAAGTTGGAAGATTTATTAGAGAGAAACTAGAGAGGTGGATGATTACACACACACACAAGTGAATGAAATGGTAACCAACACCCTCTCCATGTGTAGAGAGGGTCCTTTTATACCCAATGCCAAGTAGTAGGCGTATGGGCTTTTCTACATGGGCTGGCTTGGCCAATATCTTGGGCTTTTAAGTCCGCAACACGGTGATAATATTAGATTACAAACTTAGCCGGTTGAACCCGGGATAGGCCTATTACATTTACTAGACCTAGTTTGACTTTCTTAGAACAGATAACATTCTTGTTTGGTTAATATAATTATAAGGCTAACAATCTCCACAATGTTGAGGTCTCTTTCTTCAAACTCCTCCGTACCACTGATGACATTCTTGTAGGAGTTTGCTTTGATTTATGATTGTCTCCCTTGATGTTGAAGATATGACTTTTGACGTTTATGCTTTGCCTTGTTTTGGTCTTGTCTTGTTTGTAACGGCTTTGTTCATTCATGCTTTGTGATCTTGTTTTTGAGCCTTTATGTTTTGACTTTGAGTTCTTGAGATCGTTATCTTTGCATCAACTCCTGACTTGAATCTTCTTCGATTTGACTTCTTGATCAACTTGTGCTCCTTGGCCACTTGCTCATACTTGTTAATTCTTGTTTGACAGATTATGATTCATTATCTAAAAATCTTCCCAAAATATGATTTTTAATTGACTTTGAGGCTCTTTGTTGATGGGAAGTTTAGAATCAAAACTATCTTAATGTTTGAAACGATTTGACTTTGAAAGCTTGAGTATGAGCATGTGGTTTATGAATCCGGACTTCGCTGGAATAAGGCTTGCAACAACCGATCGTCTTATCCCTGAAATAAAACAGTTACAATAAATATGTATATGGCTTTGTCATTCATCTTTGGGACTTCGGTTGCATTAACTTCCGGTTTCCCGTTTTTATTGTATAATTTATACACTGTGATCAGTTAGAGATTCAAATAGAATCTCCTTGAAGGGTTTTCTAGCTCAAAGCGTTGGATCTTCTAACACAGATGTATTAGATTACCATTGCTTGCTAGTTCTCATTACCGGAACGTCTCAAAGCAGACAACAAGGTAAGGAGGGACATCATAAGGTTACTATCTGTCTAAAAGCAGACAACACAGGTAAGAGGAATTCACAAGGTTATTCACTAATTAATGGGACGAAGCCCATTAGGGTTTGGTTAGAATATAAGGGGCACCTCGGCTCTCATCCAAGGTACGTGCTCACAACCCTAACTTTCTACTAAAACCCTAAAACCGATTACTTACTCTCACGCCGGATTAAGGGTAATACGGATGGCGCCAATCTGTTGATACAAAAGTTGGGCGATCCTTGATTAGATCCGGATTAAGGGTAATACGGATCTGTTAGGCTCCCGTTCCTGTACCAATTGAGTCTGATGTGTAGGAGACTGCGCTCGTAAGGAAACAAAGCACCGTTAGGGCTTACGTGGGATTGTCTCCAGAGTGTCCCCGGCGTGAGAGTAAGTAATCGGTTTTATGGTTTTTTTGTTAGTAGAAAAGTTAGGGTTGTGAGGCACGTACCTTGGATAGAGCCGAGGTGCCCTTATATTCTTAACCAAACCTAATGGGCTTCGTCCATTAATTAGGTGAAGAACAAGAGGCCCCCACCGTTTATTTTAATAATAGTGTGGGCCACTCATCTGATCATAATCGTTCGTAACAGGATGTTATAAATACCTGCGCTGCGAGTGTGCGCCAGTTGGACCTCATGGGCCTAAATCCTTGTCGTGATAGCCCATATGTTATGGGCTTCCCCGTAGGCGAGAGTATCGTTTGGGCCTTGGAAGTCTGTATTGGTGTCGCTATGGCCCATTCGTCATGGGTCCAGGTATAAATAGTATTCGTGGGTCGGGGTTCTATGACCCCGATGTTGACTATACGTCATCATATCTTTCTGATTAAGTCTGTCATTCATTACTGGACCAAAATTGATATCCAGTTATCACAAGCTTGATTCATATAAAATCTTGCAAGTCACCTACCAAGAGCTTGTTTGATGTTGGCTCAAGCAGGATTTCCATCTTCACTGTAAATACTTAAGTATCACTCGGATGTTCTGGCAAGATCTCAAGGATAATGCGTAGGACTCTTTGTTACAACTTGTGAACTTTAAGGGTGGTTCTCAACAAGTGTATTATTGACATTGTTTCTATTGAGATTTATACTTATTGTTATCTTATTGGGCTCTAGACTCGATTTGTCACTTTTGGTTTTAGTAATCAAGAGCTGGAGCAGCTGCCACCTATTCTAATATCAAAAATCTCGGAGTTGAGATGTCATAGATAACGGTGTGTATCTCCGTGACAAATGAGACAGGTTTCTTTTGAGAGAAACCCGAATGGCTGGGAAGGGTTGTGCATTGCATCACTGGGTCCATGACGAACTTTCTTCAATATTCAAACACATTATTGTGATTTTGAAGATTATTGTATGTGCCCGGTTTCTGCCTACAGGTGTATGGAGGGCTTCTTTTCTTTTCACCTTTATCCATTACATTTCTTTTTTATTCTTCAACCCCTCAATGTTACCAGACGTCAATACTAACACCTTGTTGTGTTTGTTCCCAGTGTTAGCTCATCTAGACGGCATTCTTCCCTTATACACATTCATCTCCAATCATACCTAAGGACTGCTATTTCTAACTATGGATTGTCCTTGGGTAGATCCCTTCGGTTCTGGTTGGATCGTAGGACTTATACCTAACCTAACCACCTTATGACTTCAGAATCGTCGTGAAATTTAATTAGGTTGTTGGGATAGAGATCGAACCATAAATCCATTTTCGGGACATTGTTATTTTCAATACTCCCCTTAACATGTGCTTCGAGATTCGAAATTGTTTTGACATGAAGGAAAGAGTTGCAATTAGAGTTTTAAAGATCACATTCATTCTTATAGCATATTTTAAATCACATTGCTCCCCTTATTTTAAATAATAAAAAATTAGTATTTGAATATACCAATGTGAATTAAAAATTTGACATGAAAAATTCCATGGGGGAAATTATACCACGATATTGCATGAATTCAGATTTCGATTGCTCCCCTTCAACAGTATATGTGGGATACCAATATTTATTAAAACTTGACATTTAGAATGAAAAATTGATATGACACCACAAAATGTTGAGACGCGAACGTGAGATTGCCTTAATGAAACAGTGTTATTTTAATATTGACATTATAAGTTTCCACATTTTCAATTCACAGAAATGTGTTTGGATACATAAAATTGACATTTATGAGATGTATCCGACACATTAAAAGGCTTTGTTTTAAAAAGCTTCCCCTCAGAAATTGATTCACATAAAATGATATTCTACGAACTACAATTCTTTGAAAATTATTCGAGAAAGGGAGTGTTGAACACACAATTTTAACAAATACTACTTTTTATGGAAAAAATACCACAAATTATATTGTAGACAATTTTGACATTGAAAGTTCTTTTTGAAAAATTATGTTCAACGATTTTAAAAACATGATAGAAGACTCTCTTCTATTTTAGAGTAAGCGCACTGAAGCGTACACTTCCCTATTACATTCGGGACCGAGTTATGCACTGAAATGTACATAAGTCATTGAGAAAAATTTAGAAATGACATGTTTTGAAAGCATTTGAAACTCTCGCTCGAACTTCATTTACACGCCTGTGTCGATGTTAATCAACTTTTCTTAGGTACGTAAATGTTATCGATTCCAAGAGACATGTCGAGAAGATTCTTTTTGGTATTTTTGAAAATTTTCTGATTTTATATTTTGTTTTTCTAGGTTTTATATTTTTCTATTTTCTTTTTGTTGGTTTTATATTTTTGTATTTTCTTTTTCAAAATGTTTTATAAATCAAAAATAAAGAGATAATAAAAATATTTACAAATCGAAGTTTCCATTAGCAGTGACAGTTGTAGCTAGAGTTGAAGTGGATGAAGTTGAATCAGGTTGTTGTTAACGTTTATTTGATGCATCACTAGTAGTGACAGCGGAAACGGACTTTAAAACACCTTGGATTTTCTCCATTGATATATTGTTCGAACAAATGATCGAATAGCAAATCCAGCTCATTTGAATTTGTTACTGTCTCAGCTGCTTGATGAACTTCTGTTGACACTGTGGTGTGAGGCTTGAACCGTTTTGTTCAAACGTCATTTGACATTGAGGTTCGAGGCTTGATCTGTCGTGATCAAACGTCATTTGACATTGAGGTTTGAGGCTTGATCTGTTATGATCAAACGTCATTTGACATTGAGGTTTGAGGCTTGATGGTTATGATCAACGATCATTTGGACATGAGGTTCAAGGCTTGATCAGTTATGAATTCAAACGTCATTTGACATTGAGGTTTGAGGCTTGATCTGTTGTGATCAAACGTCATCTTTCTGTATCATCATCTATGAATCCACTTTGACAATGGTTTCTGAGATATCAGCTTTTTCAGCAACCATACTCTGAGATTTTCCTTGTTGACATTACATAAGGTACCTGCACTTAAATCAAGACTTTGTTCTTTCTGAACATTGAGTGATGTACTGCACTTACATCCAGAGTTTGTTTGCATTCATGAATATTAGTGATATCTACATTTGAACCATATGGGGGTTCACTGTCAACCTTGCTTGTGCAAGAGTCGAATAATTTTCCTGTAGGAATCCACCTAAGACCAACAGATTTGAAAATTCTACCTGTGGGTTTCCACCTAAGATCAGATCTAGGAGATGTTTTCTCATACACAGCGGAAGTCTTATTAGGAGAAAACCTATGTCCTGTAAAGATCTGCCTACCAGGTTTCTGAGTATGACTCTTTTGATCTACGAGTTTGTTACTGTTTCTAGTCTTATGGGATTGAATTTTCTTTAGAACGTAAATTTACTTCCTTCAGGTGTTTTGTTATACAAGCATCTTTGCTTTGCATTAAAGACACACTTATGAATGTAGAACAACAAATTGTTCTAGAATCTGAGAAAAGAACTAGAACTCTAAGAGAGATCTTCTTTGGGTACAGCCGTTATCGTAAGTGTGTACTCTTAGATACATGTAATCCTAGATGTTTGATTGTTTCTCTAGGTTTTGGTTTGCTACCTTCAGTAGTGCTTTGAAATCAGCAGAAGGCATCACTCTAGTTTTGAGTCATATCTCTTTCTTCTGTCTTTTTCCATAGCTTCATCTAGATAGTGATTATGAACAATGTCATTTGAAATAAATCTTTGACATGTTCTTAGAATATACATTCCTTGGATGAGCTTGATGCAATCACTGTGAATCAGTTTTGCAAGGCGGATTCGGTTTTCTTAGGCAAATAATGTGTTGAGTGACTGGTTTTGACAAATTCTTATTACATCAACATTGGCGAGGCAAACCGTTGTTTTTGACATTTGAGCCTTTTCGATTGAAACGCATTCGGTTGTCAAGAAATGATTTGGTTTCTTAGTGATGGTAAACACGGTTTCCCCAGACTGTATGTTTTATCAAACTTAGTATCCTACACTATTTCCTTTTAACTGCCTTAAGTCATTTTTTAAAGCAGCAATCGCAAAAAACTTTTTCTTGAATTTAAGCTTTTAATCGCATTATTAGGCAAGCAAAGGTGTTGTCGTTCTTGTAGTCTTTAGATCTCGTTGATTTTATTAGAAATACAAATCTTTGTAATGCTATTTCAAAGTCTCATGTTCCTTATGTAATGTTAACGCCCACTATGTTTCTAATTCGATGTTTATTGTTTCAAAGTACATAAAAGAATCTCACTGACAGGGTTTCCAGGATCAATAGCGTAGGATCTTTAACACAGATGTATTAGATTCACATGCTTGTTAGTTTCTCTTTACCGGAACGTCTCAAAGCAGTCAACACTGGTAAGTGGAATAGATAGTTTTACTATCTTTCTGATTAGTCGTCAATTAATTTACTGGACCAAAATTGGATATCCAGTTATCACAAGCTTGATCATATTAGGAATCTGCAAGTCACCTACCAAGAGCTTGTTTTTGATTGTTTGGCTAAGCAGGATTTTTCCATCTTCCCCCCACTGTGAATATTAAGAATCACTGGATGTTCTGGCAAGGATCTCTTGGATATAGCGTTGGACATTTGTTACAACTTGTGAAATTTAAGGTGTTCTACAAGGAGATTTTGACATTGTGTCCTAATGAGATTTATACTTTGATCTCCTTATTGGCTCTTAGACTAGATTTGTGCACTTTTGGTTTTAGTTTCTGAGGCTGGAGCAGACTGCCACCTATTCAAATTATCAACCAAATTCGAGTGAGTGAGATGTCAATAGATAACGTTGTGTATCTCCGTGGCAAATGAGACAGTTTTCTTTTTAAGAGAAAACGAATTGGCTGGAAGGGTTGGCATTTGCATCACTGGGTCCATGACGGATTGCTTCAATATCAACAATCATTATATGTGATTTTGATTAAGATTTATGTATTGACCCGGTTTCTGCCTAAGGTGTAAGGAGGGCTTCTTTCTTTTCACCCTTTATCCATACATTTCTTTTTCATTCTTCAACCCCTTCAATGCTTACCAAGACGTCATTACTAAACTACATTGTTGTTGATTTTTCAGTGGTGCTCAATCTTGTCGGCATTCTTATCCTTATACCAAATTCATCTCCAATTATACTCTAAGGATCTGCTATTTCTAACTAGGAGTGTCCTTGGGTAGGTCCCTCCGGTTCTGGTTGGATCGCTAGATTAGACCTAAACCTAACCTCTTACGACTTCAGAATCGTCGTTGAATTTAATAGGTTGTTGGGTATAGAGGATCGAACCATAAAAACCATTTTCTGACATTGTTATTTTCAAATACTCCCCTACACATGTGCTCGAGGATTCGAAAATTGTTTAGCACTTGTATGGAAAAAGGTTGCTCTTAGAGTTTTTAAAGATCACATTCTTCGATAGGCATATTTTAATCACATTTTCTCCCCTTATTTTAAATAATAAAACACTTTAGTTTTGAACATACCAATTGATTTAAATTTGTACATGATAAATCCACATGGGTGAGAAAAATTATTCACGGATCTCATAGCATGAATTCAGATTTCGATTGCTCCCCTTCAACAGTATATGTGGGATACCACCGAATTTTAAAAATTGACATTACAAGGAAAAATGATATGACACCACAAATATGTTGAAGGCGGAGTGAGATGCCTTACGTGAACAGTGTATATTAATAATAATGGGACATTATAAGTTTCACCATTTTAATTTCACAGGAATGTGTTTTGGATACATATAAATTGACATTTTATGAGATGTATCCGGACAATTTTTAAAAGGCTTTGTTTTAAAAAACTCCCCTCAGAAATTGATTCACATAAAATGACATTCTACGAACTACAATTCTTTGAAAATTATTCGAGAAAGGGAGTGTTAAACACACAATTTTAACAAATACCACTTTTTATGGAAATATGCCACAAATTATATTGTAGGACAATTTTGACATTGAAAGGTTCTTTTTGAAAAAATTATGTTCACGATTTTAAAAACCATGATAGAAAGACTTCTCTTCTTTTTTAGAGTCAAAGCGCACTGAGCGTACACTACCTATTTACATTCGGGACGGAGTGATGCACTGAAATGTTACATAAGAACATAGAGAGAAAATTTAGAAATAACATGGTTTTCGAAAGCATTTGAACTCTCGCTGAACTTCATTTACACGCGTTGTCGATGTTAATCAACATTTCTAGGTACGTAAATGTTATCGATTCCAAGAGACATGTCGAGAAGATTCTTTTTGGTATTTTTTTGAAAATTTTTCTGATTTTATATTTTGTTTTTCTAGGTTTTATATTTTTCTATTTTCTTTTTGTTGGTTTTATATTTTTGTATTTTCTTTTTCAAAATTTTTTTATAAATCAAAAATAAAGAGATAATAAAAATATTTACAAATCGAAGTTTCCATTAGCAGTGACAGTTGTAGCTAGAGTTGAAGTGGATGAAGTTGAATCAGGTTGTTGTTGACGTTTATTTGATGCATCACTAGTAGTGACAGCGGAAGACTTTAAAACACCTTGATTTTCTCCATTGAAATATTCGGCGAACAAATGACTCGTAATAGCATAATCACTCATTTGAATTTGTTAATGTCTCAAGCCTGCTTGATGACTTCTGTTACACTGTGGTTGTGAGCTTTTGAACCGTTTTGTTCAAACGTCATTTGACATTGAGGTTCGAGGCTTGATCTGTTGTGATCAAACGTCATTTGACATTGAGGTTCGAGGCTTGATCTGTTGTGATCAAACGTCATTTGACATTGAGGTTTGAGGATTTGATCTGTTATGTTCAAAACGTCCATTTACATTGAGGTTCGAGGCTTGATCTGTTTTGATCAAACGTCATTTTTCTGTATCATCATCTGTGAATCCACGTTGACAATGGTTTCTGAGAAATCAGCTTTTTCAGCAACCATACTCTGAGATTTTCCTTGTTGACATTACATAAGGTACATGCACTTAAATCAAGACTTTGTTTCCTTCTGAAACATTGAATGATAGTACCTGCACTTACATCCAGAGTTTTTTTGCATTCATGAATATTAGGGATATCTACATTTGAACCTTATGGGGTTCACTTTCACTTTCTTGTGCAATGAGTTCGATAATTTTCCTGTAGGGAATCACCTTTAAGAACAACATTATTTTGAAAATTCTACCCGTGGGTTTCCACCTAAGATCAGATCTAGGAGATGTTTTCTCATACACAACGGAAGTCTTATTAGGAGAAAACCTATGTCCTGTAAAGATCTGCCTACCAGGTTTCTGAGTATGACTCTTTTGATTCTACGGGTTTGTTACTGTTTCTAGTCTTATGGGAATTGATTCTTATGACCAGGTAAAATTTACTTCCTTCAGGAGTTGTGTTATCAAGCAATCATGATTTGCAAATTAAAGACACAATATGACATGTAGAACAAGGCAAAGTTGTTTAGAATCTGAGAAAGAACTAGAACTCTTAGAGTGATCTGCTTTGGGTACAGCCGTTATCGTAACGTGACGTAGAGTACTCTTAGATACAGGAAAACTCCTAGATGTTTGATTGTTTCTCCTAGGTTTTGGTTTGCTACCATCAGCAGTGCTTTGAAATCTAGCAGAAGGCATCACACTAGTTTTTGAGTTCCTATCTCTTTCTTGTGTCTTTTTCCTAGCTTCATCTAGATAGTGATTATGAACCATGTCATTTGAACTAAATCTTGGCATGTTCTTAGAACTATTCCTAGATGAGCTAGATGCAATCACGTGATCAGGTTTTGCAAAGGCGGATTCTGTTTTCTTAGGCAAATAATGTTGAGTGACTGGTTTTGACAAATTCTTATTCACATCAACTTGGGAGGCAAACCTTTGTTTTGACATTTGAGCCCTTTCAGATTTAAACGCATTCGGTTGTCTAAGAATCTGATTGGTTTTCTGTAGTGATGATGGTAACACCGGGGTTTTCCCCAAGATGATGTTTTATCAAACTTAGTATCTACACTATTTCCTTTTAACTTCCTTAAGTCATTTTTTAAAGCAGCAATCGCAAAAACCTTTTCCTGAATTTTGAGCTTTTAATTCAGCATTATTAGCAAGCAAAGATGTTGTCTGTTCTGTAGTCTTAGATCTCGTGATTTTAATAGAATCATACAAATCTTTGTAATGCTGTTTCAAAGTCTCATTTTCCTTACGTAATGTAGCCACACTATGTTCTAATTCGATGTTCATTGTTTCAAGTACATCAATTTCCTTTTCAATCTTGGCTTTATTACTTGTTTGTTTCAAAATTTGACCATGTTGCCTGATTTTTAAAGAATTGATTTGATTATTTAAGTTCGAGAGCAATACAATGTGCTTCCATTCTTGAAAAATCTTTTTGAAATTGGGCAACAGTTCTTTTTGAGAAAAATATTTCAGACTCGAGTGATTGTTTTGGAGTATTTCAGTTGTTGGGTTTATCAGGTGATGAAATCAAGCATAGGACATTTTAACTTGACATGTTTCTAGGATACTGGGTCAACCCTACCTTCATTAATTGATTTAGGTGTTGCTCAGTATGTTGTTGTCCCGATAGCAAAAGTATTTTCATCGCTGTCAATTGATACTCAGGCAATTGGCTATTCGTCATTATGGGTCTGTATCTGCATCATCAGCTATCGTATCATTCCCTGACCATGCTATTGTCATATTGCACTGATGAGTCTGTCCTAATGCTTTTCTGTGTCAACCAAATCAGCTAATCAATGCTTTCCCGTATCAATCTTACTCTTTGCGTCTGCATCTGTCTTGTATTACCATTCTTTCATATGGTCTTTTTGACGTGTTCTTTCAGCAACATGACTTCTTAACATTACCAGGTGTTTCGGAGTAGTGTTATCTCTGAAGTGTTGACCTCGACTTTCCAGTGTTATTCATCAAAGTACGTGTCTGTCATTTCGATGTCTTTAATCCAATGTAAACTTTGAATCGATGAACTTCTGAAACTGGTTGTTTACCACCCAAAAGGTTGTCATGGATCCATCTTCTTGAAATTCATCTTTGTCAAGTTGCTTTTGTAGTTGATCTACGTTGAGGAGCATTGTACTTGTGAAAGTATCAATATCTTGACCAAAGAGTGACATGAATGCCCGTTTGAATCCATGTTCGATGCGAGTGCCTTTTAAGTCATCTTTTAAAAGAACTTGAAGGTGTGAATGAAGAGATCAAAAATATGCCATGCATCTTTCTTTTGCTTTTGACATCTTGTATTTGATTGCATGAACATCTTGTGGTTCAGAATTCAAGCTGCATTCCTTTGCTGATTTGTTGGATGCAGTCTCTGAATTACTGTCTTCTTTCTCAGAACAAGAGTTTTGTTTGACAACTAAATCAACTTTCAATGAATCAGAATTCAATGCTTGGGTTTGATTTGAATGATCTTCTTGTGTCTGCATCAACGTCTTTTGTTTCAACAAATGTAGAGTCCGTTGTTGATGAAGAATTATCTAAGCATGTATTTCCGAAAGGAAATCTATGGTACGATCATTGCATCATTGAAGGATTGACATTGTATCGTTGTATATTTCCTAATATGCTTCTTCGTAATTATGAATTGAAAGCATTTTTTCAAAACTTTATTTGTTCTGAGATTAGTTCAAAAGTAGTTGTGCAATCAGTCCTAGAAAGTATATCTTTAGTAAGATGTTGTTCTAGTAAATCCAAGTCTTGAGAGAACGTTCTCTTGAAGATAGGCATCGTGCCATAGTCTTGTAAAGTTTCTGACAGAAACTTAAATAGAGACTTGATTTCTTTAAGACTGTGCATGCATCTACTTCTTGAAAGTTGTGTCTTCTCTTGAATATTAGAAATTGAACACGAAGAAACTGTGTCATTCTGAAGAACACTTGATGTTTGAGTTTGCAAATTGGTATTGGTATTTGACATTTTGATGAAGTTGTGAATGGATATCGGATCTTAAGTAGGTAAAGTGATTGTTGTTGTGGATTGAGATCAATTAACGTTCACGGAATTTTACAAGCCTTTGATTTAAACCGAGAAAAGAATCGTATCTTTCGCGGGATTTTACAAAATCAAGAAGAAACCGTAAAACAAAAATTAATTGATGTTGAAATCGTTGTTGAAATTGAAGAACTTGAACTTTCGTTAACGATTTGTGAGCTAAAAATGACTAACGTTGATAGTTTGTACAATGAAAGGACTATCGTTTGCTTTGCAACGAGTTTCTAACTTGAAGGTTATTGTTTGCAACATGGACTAACTGTCAAAATGGTCTTGGAAAGTTAGGGGCTGAGTGTAACTTTTTAATTCTAGGTAATTAATGAAAAATTTCTCACCGTTTTTTTTTTCTTCTCTTTTCGTTTTGAAAAAAATTGTAGAATTTAGAACGGGACTATTGATTTGAGCTTATGAACGGTACCAGTTTTCGTTCGGTAAATCCAGAATATACCACGTTGAGCGAAAAGATGTTCACGATCGCAACGGTATACGTTATAAGTCCTGTAGATTAACGACACTCGAAACCAAAAAACCGAAAACACTTAAACGAGTATAGACTCGTTCGGCCCTTTTATTTTTATACTCGTTCGGCTCTTATAAAATGTCACTCGTTCGGCTCATTCAAAGTTACACTCGTTCGGCTCACTCTCGTCGAGAACTCGTTCGGTTATCAAAGCAAGGTACTTGTTCGGCTCTTTATAAAATGACACTCGTTCGGTGGTCTTTGTTTTTCTACTCGTTCGGTTCTTAAGAAATACACTCGTTCGGTTCTTATGTTACATATTCAACGGGTCAGACTGTGAAAAAAACTTTAGCTTAAAAGGAAAAGGGTTGAAAATCATTTGAACTATATTTTTAACCGCGGGACCTCCTAAACCATGTTATATGTAAAAAAAAATGCAGCGTCATTGATATAAACCTGGATAAAGGGAAATTTATCGCAACAACTTGTAGACGAAAACCTATCAACCTGAAAAAGTAGAAGACAACCATCAATGATTAGGCATGCAAATTTGGTTACATTTCATGAAAAATAACTATTCATAAAGAAGAAAAATTAACACAACTTTCTACACCTATTGATAAGAAGCCGGTTACATGTTGTTTAGTTTTTCTAAGAAGCTTATCGAATTTGTTAAGGGTTTTTTTTGTTTATTGGTTTTATCAGAGTGGGTATGCCGACTAGTTTTAATCCTCGTGCCCGCACGATTATGTTTTTTAAATATATTTATAATTTTTATTTTTTCTGTTTTATAATTTATGAAAGTTTAATGGGTTATTTGTTTTTTTTTTAAGTCATAATAAAATTTGTAAATTTATAAATTTACACTTAACTCTATATAATTTATTTAAAATTAAACCACTAAAGTTTTATTAATTACCTCCTCTTTTTTTCAAGTTTTTGTTTTTATAAATTTGACACATAAATTTGACCAAAATAATGCCAATTTTCGAAGTATTTAAGCTTTTTAATTAAACATATATTCAAAAATAATAAAAAATTTGAAGCATCATACCTAATAAGGAAAGATTCTTTTTTTCTGACAAAAGTCCTCACTTTTTGTTTGTAAAAGATTTTTTGATCTATTTCGTAACAAGTGACTTATAGACAATGATGGGCCTAATGTGTCATATTTCTACAGTCTTGGATCTTGATTGGGCTTTATGGATCGATTGTGGTTAGCCAAAACACAGACAGGTTTGACCTTCAAGGCAAAATGATAGTATTCTTTTTTTTTAATGGTATTTATGGTTTCCGACTTTTTGGTAGAGGAATTAACGGGGTTTGAACTCACAACCACACAGACTAAAACCATGTAAAACCCTTCATTTTCAGGAGGTTAACGTGTATAAGCTGCCTAAAGTAGCTTTTGATTTTGGGAGTTTACAAGAGATTTGCTATTAAACAGCCCTTATTATAGGTAGCTTGTTTTGTATTATAAGTATTTATAACCAAGCATAATCTCCAAATAATCTTGCACCATTTGGTCAATATTAATCTCTATTAAATATTGTTAAGACCATTTGTTAAGATTTATTGATCATGCATCATAATTTTCTTTGTCCAGTTGAGATATAGCTTAACTAATGGATTTTAAACCTTCGATTAAAAAAATTATCAAACCTTACCACACGGACTTTTTTCTATACGTTTATGAACAACAAGCATGGTTACCCGCGCGTTGCTGCGGGACGTTAATTTTTCGCGCATAGTTGCGGGTTTAATTGTTTTTTTCTAATTTTTTTTATTTTATGCGGGTTTATTTTTTCGGGCTTATGTTTAATAGTGGTTTTTTTATATGGGCTTATGTGTTAGGCCTCATGGCGCGGGTATTTTTTGATCTAAATAAGTCAGTACTTTTGTAATTTTCTTTTTTTATTTTGTGCCGAGTATTTTTTTTTTATATTGCGTATTTATAAAAAAAAAGTGGCCATATTACTGTAGCATGACGTAAAAAACGACGTCGTATCACTTTTGTGCCGAACAAATTTTTTTTTAATATTATTTTGTGCGGTTTTTTTTTTGTCTTATGTTTAATAGTGGTTTTTTTATATGGGCTTATGTGTTGGGCCTCATGACGCGGGTATTTTTTGATATGAATAAGTCAGTACTTTTGTAATTTTCTTTTTTTTTATTTTGCGTCGAGTATTTTTTTTTTTGTATTGCGTATTTAAAAATAAAAAAAAGTGGGCCGGCCCAAACTGTGA
>BQNB010023607.1:0-61621 GCA_026074375.1 Tanacetum coccineum
AACCTCTGCAAACATAGTCGTTATTTTCCTACTTGTTCCTCCTTCTAATATGTTCCATGGTAGCATTCTCACCATCTTGAGGAATAAGAGTTGTGAGCACATACACCACACTCATGCTGGAAAAAAAAGTGTATCTTCTTCTGCCATCTCCTAAAGTCTACCCTTTCAAACTTTTCGAGCTTGGCAAAGTTTGAAGCCATGTGTTTCATAGCAGCAGCAGCCATTGATTATCACAAAATAATCTTCTTTGATTATTGGTGGTTGTTAGCCCAGAACAGGGTGAAGATAGTCAATAGCTAACTAATTACCAATGAAGGTTACCTGATATCACTTGAAGTCGTGTAATCACTTTCCAAAGAAGATTATTCGACCTTATGCATGGGTTACACGAATACCTCCTTGGGATAAAACCAAGTGGTTGTTCTTATATTATGCATAAATCAAGAACCCTTCGCTTCTAAGTGTTTTATGTTTTATGTGTCTCTCCCATGAAAATGTTATGATCTCTATTTATAGTAAAGATCACTCAAACCCTAGTCAATTAAATTATGAGTGATTAATGTCCCATTAATCACCACGTAACTAGCCTCCATAATAGTAGGGATTAGTGGTTACACGACCATTAAAACATGGTCATTAATGCAGTTATGACTACCACTTGAATAGGTCAAAGCCGTTACAAGTTAGTTGAATGCATTCCATCAAGATCAATCCTTCAGTATCCTGAACACTTATCAGCTAGCTTACTGAGGAGCATACAAGCTGAAGTATCCAAACTAAAAAGACTCACTGAAGAGTTAACCCGTTGAGGATAAGTCCTCTGATAGATTACTCCCTGATGGTGTTCTTCAGCTTACCACTCAGAGAGTAAAAAGCTGAAGCCATCTGATAAATACCATTCAGTTCAGAGTTGCGCTCACTAAAGAGTGAACATACTCACTGAAGAGTGAAATCACTAAACTTCATCAGCGACTTGAATTTCCTTTTACCACTATCAGAGTCAGGGTGTTCAGTGACCTATGGGAGTAAACTTCGTACCTCCAGTCCCATTACCCGGTATGAACTGAACCCATAATTGAACTAAATTTCCAACACTAAAGTCCTAAGTAATTTTATCCAAAACAAAGACATGATCTTTTCCTAGATTCTTATCCCATAACTTTTGCATTTGTAGCCAGTTTAGAAGCTCAAAACCTAAAGTATCTTTAACTCATTAGAGAAATTCTTGAAATGCCATCTCATGATATCTAATCTACCATAATATGGAACATAGAAGAGATTTGCTTTGTTTTGGTCGTTAACACGACATGGGTAGTATAAAACTCTAGAATGGAAAATTAGTTCCAATGAGTATTGATGAGTCCTGAACCAACGGTTTCCAAGCTTAAGGATAGGTTCACCCATTCCATTGTTAGTGAAATACTTACACATATCGACCCTCTGGACCATGTCATGACACTGAGTCACCAAGTCTTTGTTAAACTTCATTGGCAAGTCATAAACATAGATTCCCCTTCCATCACATTGACTTTGATTTTGATTCTGTTTTATGATCCATGATCTATGGACTCGTAGTTGCTCTTTGATGACATCAAATAAGGTCACATTATTAGCATTATTTATCCCATCTATATTGATTGTTTTACATTATTTTATATGAGATTTGATACTTAATCGATTATATTTGTTGATCTCAGTTATTATCAAGCAATTGGCAAAATATAGAGAAAAGCACGTGTTTTGGAGCATAAACGAAGAATTCAAGAAAGTCTACTGATTCTGACAACCAATACGCCGTATCATTCTAGACACATACGCCGTATCCCAAGACTTAGACGAATTCAAGACCATTGCCTGACTTTGAAGAATACGCCGTATCCACTTCATCAGATACGCCGTATATGATACCTTGGTCAACACTTAGAGCAAACACGATTTCAAGCAATACGCCGTATTTAGAAGACCCTATACGCCGTATAGGGAAGCAATCATCGAATATTCCAGAATATTATAAGCGTGGAGCCCACTCCAAGTTACCCAATACGCTGTATTGAACCCTTTGAATACGGCGTATCGACTGTTTTTAGAAACTATAAATACCGAACCCTAAACACGATTTTAAATATGCAAGTAAAGCCCTAAACTACCAAGTACAATACCAGATGTGTAATGAAGCCCTAAAAGGTTAGCAAAGAGCCTTAAGATCATAGGAAAGCTATTGTAATCTTAATACAATGATATACGTGTTCAGTTATAGTATCGTTTTCCCTTACTTTAATCGTTCATCTATGATACCGTATTTTGTTACAATAACTATCAGCTGATACCTAAAGGTATCAGCCATGTTTATGAATATTTAATGTTTGGTTTGTCTATATTTATTGTTTATTTACTTGTTGCATATTGATTATGTTTATCACATGATATATGTTAATGTTTGATTATGAGTTTTAATCGATCATTCAACTGGATCTAGTTTTATGGACCAAGTAGGGCTAGAGTCTGGGATAGACTTCATATAGCTTGCATGTGACTCTGGAATGATTGGATTACAAATTCAAGTCCTTGAGTGCCTCCCTAATTTAAAGAGTGGTAGACTAAGTGGTGACTTAGGATTACAAATAACATTATGTGTATTTGCTTTGGGTCACGATGGACTATAGACTACCGTTCAATATAACAATATAAACATAATTGATAAAGTCTCAATGGAGCTAGGTTTTCAATATTCACAATGTTTGACATCCTAAAATAGATATAATTGACAGGATGTATGCTTATGAACATTTGGTTAATTGTGACAGGATTAACTAAATAATGTTTAGGGAGAAGACCCACCTAAACTTTTGCAATGATATAACACCAACATAGTAAAACAATCATTGCACACTTAGACAATACTTGCGTTATATTAGATTAATCCATGTTGATAACGTTTTTTTTTTACCTATGTGCTAGACCCGCCTCTTATCGTTTGTATTATCGCTTGTGTGTATTTTATTGCTTTACCTTGTCATCAATTAGCTAGAATAAACCAAAACTTGTGCTAGTCTCTCAGGCTGAAAACCCCCATTTGCGTTAGTTTAGGTTTAGATAGAATTAGTTAGCATAAATTAGGAGTAACTTAGATAGCTAAAATACTGATAGATTTAAGAATTAACGTTCTCACTGTTAGTGATTGACATCCTACTTACCAACAAACCTACAATTGACCGGGTACACTGCCCATTAGTGTTAGTTAATAGGTAAAGTCGGCAAAATATAAATAGTAAAACTTGAATAATAAATTACCTACGCACAACGACACGCATCATGTTTTTGGCGCCGTTGCCGAGGAGTGACATTGTTTAATTCTTGTTTATTAGTATTTTAGTTTAGATTTATTGTTTTTATATCAATTTAGATTAGTTTAGTTTGCATTGTATAATTCTGAATTTTTGTGTGTTTTATGCATAATTGTGTGTTTGTGTATTTTTCTGCATTATTAAAACCTGCTAAGTAATCTGAGTTGAATATTGAATACGGCGTATTCATCTCTTTGGATACGGCGTATAACATTTTTCTAAACCAATACAGCATATTCGACTTTAAACATCAATATGGCGTATCCAGTTTACTGAATACGGCATATCGATCTATTTGACCTTTTCCTCTGTGTTCATAGCAAATTTATTACAGGAAATGAAGGACCGAAAATGACTATGAAAGAATGTGTTCAATATGAGACTGAGAAAGTGCTTAGAAACGGTAAAGTATATAACTGGGAAACTGTTACGTATGGTAAGATCAGGTATGATGAAGACGTTAACTACCTAAGATTTTTTGAAACAAAATTCTCAGCTATAGTCTATGATGACGCATTAACATCTGAATTAGAGTTCTCATCTGAAACTCGATAAGTCCTCAACATGTCGATGAAGTTAATTGGAAAATTGAAACAAATCATGTCCCAAATCTGATGATGCGAATAAGAAAATTAAATAACGAGATAATTATCTATTTTCTTATAAGATATTTCTTGTCAATGATTTAAAATTGGATATGGGAAATAGTGATGATAAAATCGATATCAAACCATTTTCAAAGAATATACTTATCAAACCGTCACATAATGTAATAAGTATCGATGTTGATACCTATGCACAATGGTCAAATAAACTTTTGAAAACAAGTCATGATGCAATTAGTAAATTTTTCACTACTGAATCTTTTATTGTGAAATTAAGTGTTAATATCATGATTTGGAATTATTTTAACGAAGGGATGCTAATAAATTTTATTAAAAATTTGTAAGTGCTATTTGGCATCCCGTTCGACCCTGAGTTGTTTTATAATAATGGGACTAAAGCTGAAGCAAGTCTAACTTAAAGACTTTTTTAGTAAACAAAAGTACTTGCCGGGAGACAAAAAAAAAAAACCCACAATGTAATTTTTCAGTTTTTTAAACGAGTCTATCTCCAGCGTTAGTTGATACGGCATATCCAATCTATGATACGTGTAGTTTGATCACCCTTAAGACGTAATCCCTTTTACTTGTCTGCACTTTAAAACTTTATTGTCAAAACTTGTCTATACGGGGATAATTCAAATTTTGCATTACATCGTATTCCGAACGTCTGACCCATATTTAATGATTATTTTTTTATATCAATTTATTATATATTTTATATTTAAATTTTTATATATTAATTTGGTTTCAATACAACGTATCTAGTAACATGGAAATGGCGTATCGAATTCCTGTACAGTTTTAGGTTTTTATTATATTTCGAAACCCGATATGATTATTTGTAATACGATTGAAATGTTTTCTTTATGACTTTAGACAGGTACATACTAAAATCAAGATGGAACGAATTATTGGTAGTATACATATAAACTAGAATCTTATTGTGTTGTAGTCATATCAGTACGCCTTTTCACAAACAACACACACTCTTTTGCTCATATACCATTATGGAGGATTCATACCGAGTCAAATCTCAGGTATTTTCTGTTTCTAATTCCTTTTATTCTTCCTTTTTTTTAATGTATATTATACAACGTGGGCGTTGTATATCTCAAGTGGGAGGAGGATAATTAGAACACTACTTGTTCGTATTTTCACAATAATTTGCCTAATTTATGCCTAAAATTTAAAAATCTTTAGCAAATTTTTGTGAGATTATTAGTTACATGGGCCGCACAAATAACCCTTATTTCCATATTGTAAGGATTTAACCTATTCTGTTTCCCAATTTTTACCCAAATTCCACAAAAATATGAGTGTGCCGGTGACTGTAGTAAACTTTAGAACTTGGCTTGGTATACTATTCGATACCATCATAATAAGTACTATTTTATATAGATGGATGGATCTTTCTAAATTGGTAAATTTCTAGATTACATCCAAAAAAGCCTATACAATAATTTTGATTATTAACTAACCACACTGGTTAGTTAACCCCCGTATAAACCCTTTTGTTTACTCTCATTTTTAGAGTAAGATACCCCTAAAAAAACCCTTAGAGCCATTCCTTTCTTTTTTTCCTCCACCAAGTATTTGTTTCGTTACACCCTTACACCTTAGCCTACCCTTTAGATTAAGTCCTTAATCGGTTGCTAGTTTCTTTTGTGTAAAAGTATGTATTTCCTATGTTCGTGTTCGCATTTTCTATCTATGGTTAGGTAGGGAAATTGCACAATGCAATGAGAATATGAAAGTAGTAGTTTTATTTTATTTTTCCGTGTGTTTGCTGCTTTCACAATTATGATCGGATATTAATTATTTAGATTTATCATGTTCGTGAAGTGGTGAAATTTTACACCAAATTTTGTTTTCTAGTTATGTTAGAAAAAAAATCAAAAAAACAGAAAAATACAAAAAAAGATGGTAGAGAAAAAAGAAGAAGTTTGTGAGATAATCGGTTCACCTAAACTTAACCGATTTTATTATTTATGTGATCGATTATTCGTTGGTACGTGTTATAAACCAACGATGTAAAGTTTGGTCGTATTTAGAAGTTTGGACGTACAATATAAACAAAACTAAGTATTATTTGTAATTAAGTGGTTTGATAATCGCCTATTATTGTTGTATATTATATTATGGATGATTGGGAGTTGGCCGTTACGGGAACGCGAACTAAGGTTTGTTTTTATTGATCTATGATCAAGGAATCTATGAGTCTAATTCATGTCCACTAAAGTGTGAGTTTCCAAGGTTAAAGCGTGAGTTAGTCAGTGATTTGTGTCTTTTTCATGGGCATGGTAAGGAAAGTAACTAGCAGCATCATTCTTCATTTATTTGGACTTAATCTGTTTATTTTGTTGTTTTATTTTTACAACCAATTAGATCCCCAATTAACCAATCTAAACTTTGTCTTAAACTCGAATGAGGGAGGGGCAAACATCATGGAGTCTGAAATGTGTATGCAATGTTTTGTCGCCCTTGTTGGTTTATTACTATTGAGAAAGATTAAAAGATCCCTACCCTATATCATTCTTCATCCTAACCTTTGGTTTACTCGAATGAGGGAGTGAGCAATCACATGTGTCTTATTCATGGATTTAAATGTGTATGTGTGGTTTTGTTGCACTTGTTGGTGTATTACTGTTGATGAAGATTACTTGGTCTTATTCTTTAGCTTATTCGAGTTAAGGAGTGAGCAATCATGAGTGTCGCGATCATGGATTTTGGCGTGCATTTATGGTTTTGTCGCATTTTTTGGAATATTAGTATCAATAGAGATTAAAAAGAATGATCAAACTATTAAACCTTATCATTTAACCCAATTTACCTTGTTAGACTTGTTACTTCTTAGCTTTAGTGGAGGAGATGTGTATCCTTGCCAAGCTTATGATAGAATACTCGTCACGACCGAGCAATTGAGCGAATTACTAAATATTACCACATAGATTAGTTGAGTGATTTGAGTATTTTTATTTCCTATTTCGTAAGGTGTTTGGTTGTATGCTAGTGATGAAACAAAAAAAAATGCTTAAAGGCAAAACCCTAGACTTTGGTTTGTGTTAGGAATACGAAATGTCTCGGTCACTTCCAATAATAGTTAGTCAAAGCCCGTAGTTAGTCAAAAGTAATGTTAGAAATCTAATTGGGCCAAAAGGTCCATGGAAAGCCCACAAGCTCTCTATGGCCGGCCACTAGGGATGTATAAATACCCTCTCCATGCCTTGGAGAGGGTGTTGGTTGTTCATTTGTTTCACACACTTAATATATTTTCTCTTATGTTTACTTTCCCTCTCTAAAGTGTTCATCCAACTACTCTCTTACTAAAATCACCTCTCTTTCCCTCTACATGTATGTTATTAGATAGTCTTCAATTGGTATCAGAGCCATGGAGTGGTGTGTTTAGTTTTTGTGTTTTACATTTGATTTGTGTTGTTTTCTTGCAAACCGTACGACCTTTTTCTTATATTTCTTTGTTTTCGAAGCTCCTCTATACACTAAAAGATCATTTACATAGGTAAAGTTGATCTAATATCCTTAGATATAGGTGTATGTGCTTAGAATCATTGAAAATATCACTTTTGGTCATTTTTTTGTGTTCGAAAACTTTATTAAGAACAAAATCTTGATTTTAATTTTTTCGACTTAAAACCCTTAAAGTTTCCATTTTTCTTGTTCCTATAGGTTTAGTAACACTAGTTGTACAAGAAGTTTTGCAAAACAACCATAAAAAAGGTGTCTTTTTATGTTTTAAAATTTTGGGTTTCGAACTAGTGTAAACCGAACTACTGAAGTTTTAGTGGTAACCGAACTACTGAAGCTTAGTATCAACCGAACTACTATATTTTCAGTTGGAACCGATCTACAGTGTTTCAGTTGGAACCGATCTACTGTTTTTCAGTTTGAACCGATCTACTTTGCTTCAGTTGGAACCGATCTACTGTGTTTCAGTTGGAACCAATCTACTGTGTTTCAGTTTGAACCGATCTACATTGCTTTAGTTGGAACCGATCTACTGTGTTTCAGTTGGAACCGATCTACTTTGCTTCAGTTGGTACCTAGAACAAACAGATTCAGTGGAACTGATCTACTAATTTTTAGTGAAACTATCTACTACTAAATTCTAGTTACAACCTGATCTACTCAATTTTCAAAATTATGGTGGTTTATTTCTTGACTTGTAAAATCCTGTTAAACAATAACTTGTTTTCTCGTTTTGTCAAGAATTGTAAAATCTCATGTATTAAGAATTAAAAAACACTAAAAAGACAACTTAATTAGACATAATTTCTTTCTACCAGCGTTCGGACGTCAAACAAGGTAAGTGCCTTTAAACATACAAATTTCTCAATGACGACTCTTGCTGACAAAGCGATTCTTTCGGGTGCTGACAATCGTCCACCTATGTTGGAAAAGGAATGTACGATTTCTTGGAAAATCCATAATGGAGCTATACAGAAGAATAACAACATGACAATGATCCGTAGTCCCGTATGAAAACGTCCCCTCATCTGGCCTACAATTGAGGAAAAATGGTGTACAGGCCATGAAAAAATACTCTGCATTTGACCCTGTAATGCAATTCAAGCTGATTGTGATGTCAAAGAAACAAATATCATTCTCCAAGATTAACCAACCAGAGGTCTATACACATTGTTTAGCAATCATCGAGATTCGCCAAGGAACTTGGGAAAGAATTCAACTTCTCATGCAAGGAACTTCATTGACAAAACAGGGAAGAGTGTGTAAACTATATGATGAATTCGATAAGTTTTCTTATAATAAGGGGGAAACACTACCTGATTTTTACTTGAGATTTTCACTACTACTCATGACAGAACATCTACATGTTAAACTGAACAATTTTAAAGTGAACACCAGTTTTTTGAACACTCTTCCTCCTGAGTGGAGAAAATTTATGACAAATTTCAAACTGGTTCGGGACTTGCACACAACTAATAATGATCAGCTTCATGCCTACTTGGGACAACACGAATTTTATGCAAATAAAGTTCGTTTAATGCATGAAGGCAAATCAGATCCGCTTGCTTTGGTTGCAACCCATCAAATGACCCAGTCTCCTTATCAAACTCATCAGAACTCATACCAAAACTCTCAATTTCAACCATAAGTTTCACTATATCAATCTTCACAATATGGCTCATCTTATCAGTCTCATCAATATTCAAACAATCAATCATCAACACCTCTTTCAATCACTTATCCATCTAATGATTATCAATCATCAGTTCACCACAACGTTTATTCTCCACAACCATCCATCCCTCAATTGGAATATGCTCCCACAGTCAATCAACAACCACAACAACCTAAATTTCCCCACTAGACTTAGGTCTAACTGTTCCAGTGTTCAAGCAAGGTGACGATCCCATTGATGCCATCAACCATATGATGTCATTCCTATCAGCTGTTGTTACATCTCGCTATCCTACTACCAACAATCAGCTGAGGAATTCGTCAAACCCTAGACAACAAGCTGCCATTAATGATGGAAGAGTAACTTTACAACCAATATAGGGGAGGCAAATTTCTTTTGCTACGGGTACAAGTAGGAATTACACTCTAGGAGTAAGTGGAAGCAATTCTAGGAAATAAAGGATTGTTGTTTGTTACAACTGTAAAGGGGAGGGACACATGTCCAAACAGTGCACTAAACCTAAAAGGAAACAGGATGATTTGTGGTTTAAGGATAAAGTGTTGCTGGTACAAGCTTAAGCAAATGGTCAAATTCTACATGAGGAAGAACTAGCATTTTTGGCAGATCCAAGAATTGCAGAAGGTCAAGCCACACAGACTGTCATTACTCACATTGCTGCTTATCAAGCCGACTCAACACTGCCAAAGTTGCTCTCGTGGCAAATTTATCTCATTATGGTTCAGATGCTCTCGATAAGGCACAATCCTAATAATGTGGATAACAATAATGATTATCATGTGTCAGGTGAGAGTCATCTTCGAAATATTCGACTAATGTGTGACCATTCAGAGACTGAAATAACCAGTGATAGCAATATCATTCCTTATTCTCAGTATGTTACAGAATTACAACAGACAGCTGTTCAGAATTCTAACTCATCAGCACAACAAGATGCACTGATATTATCTATGATAGAACAACTAAAAAGCCAAGTAATTAATTGCACCAAGATAAATCTAGACAATAAAAGTGTCAATGATACTTTAACTGCTGAGCTTAAAAGATATAAAGAACAAGTTAAAGTTTTGAAAGAAGGACAAAATGTTGATTTAAAGAGTAAAGATAACGTTTCAGATTCATGTGAACAGTCTATCGAGATTGATTGTCTTAAACAAACTCTTTCTGAACATTTAAAAGAAAATGAATCTTTAATGCAACAGTTACTCTTCTCAAAAATGATTTTAAGAAAGAAGAATCTAGAAATATTGATAGAGAAATTTCTTAGTGTGGGGTGGTGGTTGGTGTTGTATGGGGGGGGGGGGGGGGGGTTGGGTGTTGGTTGGTTGGTGGGGGGGGGGGGGGGGGGGTAGGGTTGGGGGGTTGGGGGGGTGGGGTGGGGGGGAAAAAATACAAACAAGCTAGAATAAATATTATTTATAAAAGAGATCAATCAACACAAACTGTTCATATGTTGACGAAACCAAAGTTTTTCTATAATCATACCACTAAACAAGCTCTAGGTTTTCAAAATCCTTTCTATCTGAAAAAAGCTTAGCAGTTGGAACCAAATCTTTATGATGGTAATGTTATTAAGAACACTAGTGCTATTGTGATTCTTAACTCCAAAGAGACCTAATGGCTTGCCTAGAAGAAGTCGTCAAAATGCTCTTAAAACAACAGATCAAATGGTTTTTAGAAAAAGAAAAGTTAATACCAACAACGACAACACACCAGTTGATTATGCTGTTCTCAACCAACTTTCTTAAGATTTTGAAAAATGATATGTTCCATAAACTGAATTATCTGCTGAACAAGCCTTTTGGTCTCAGAATTCTATAAAATTTTCAGATCCTAATCCTTCTTGTAGACCCACCAAAGTTGAGGTTCCAAAAGAACTTCCTAAAGTCAGCATGGTAAATACAAGTTTGAATAAACTTAAACACCATCTTGCTGGCTTTGACGTGGTTGTCAAAGAAAGAACCACAGCCACAACCATCACTGAGGGCTCGTAGGGGTTTGAACATACAAAATCTTGTTTTAGGGATGAAATAATTCTATTTGTAAAAGCTCTAAAGGACTTATTCAAACATTCGATCAATATTTAATTGATGAACTCTCTGAAGTTTAAAATGTCTTTCATCAAATGGAACAAGCTATGGAACAACATCGTTTAAAGTAAAAAACGTTTGAAGTTAAAATGAATCAAGTTTTAAATGAAAAAGAACGACTCTTGGAACAAGTCATCAACAAAGATATAGTGAACATAATTTTGAATTCTATTGTGGTTAATGCTTCTGTGAATGTGCATGAATGTAAAAAGTGTCTCAAACTTGAGACTGAGCTTTTCAACAAAAAGGATTTCATTGAAAAAGAGACTTACGATAAATTATTCAAAAGTTATACCACTCTTGAAAAACATTGCATTTCTTTAGAAGTTGATACTCATCTTAATCAAGAAATTTTTCAAAGGGACAATTATGTTTCAAATCAAAGTGCTCTAAATTTTGATCAATATTTTGAATTAAATGAATTGAAAGCTCAGTCGCAAGAGAAAGACACGGTCATAAGAAAGTTGAAAGAAATAATTAAATCTTTAACTAGAAATATGAATAAGGATACAGTCAAAAAGGACATAGAAGAGATTGAAACGATAAATATTGAATTTGATCATAGAGTGTCAAAGCTTATTGTTGAGAATGAACATTTGAAACAGAACTATAAGCAACTTTATGACTCGATCAAACCAACACGTACTCGATCAAAAGAACAATGTGATGCTTTAGTTAGTCAAGTCAATCAAAAGTCTATAGAAATCTTTGATTTAAATGCAAGTCTTCAGGAAAAGGATTTGGTCATTACAACACTCAAGAATGAAGTAAGAAAACTTAAAGGAAAAGATTTAGCTGATAATGTTGTTACCAAACACCCTGTTGCTCTAGAAATGCTTAAAGTTGATGTGGAACCTATAGCCCCTAAATTATTGAATAATAAGACAGCTCATTCTTATTACATTAAGCACACTTAGATACAAGCTATGATTCTTAAGGAAGTAGTTGAACAAGGAAAATCACAAAATCCTCTAAATAATCCCTTAGACTCTGCTTGTAAGTATATCCAAACCGAATGTCAGGAAGATTGCTTATAATACTCGGGCAACAACCTCGCCCTAAACATCAACATTCAAGTGACAAATTTAGTGGTTGTGACTCTAAAGAACAAGGACAAAAGAGTTAGATTCACTAAGCCCCTCACATCCTCAGGAAACACAAACATAAAAATAGCTTCTTCATCAAACCTAGTCTCTAACAAACCTATGTTGTCTTCTATAGGAGTAAAACTGTCTACTAGTGCTAGCGGTTCACAGCCTTCAAGCAATACAAAGAAAGATAAGATTCAGTGAACACCAAGTAGTACTCAGAAGAATAAAATAGAAGCCCACCCTAGGACAGTTAAATCTAGTTTGAAAAATAGGAATTATGTTGTGGAACCTAAAGGAACTGTAAATGTGCAGTATTCCAAGCTTAATGCGAATTCTGAACTTCTATGTGTTAAGTGTAATGGTTGCATGCTTTCTGATAATCATGATTTGTGTGTTCTTGATTTTATCAAATGATTGAATGCTTCGTGCTAAATCTAAACCTGTTATGAAAAAGTTCAAAGAGAAAAGTTTTTGAAACCAACAAAAAAGTGTCACAAAAATAACTAGATACACTTAGAACCACTGGCGTTTGAAACCTTTACTATAGTAGGAAATGCGTGCCCTTTAACTAGGATAGCCACAACTGCTGAAGTGCCCCTTAGGAAACCAACTGCTCTAGAAAGTGATACACCTAAGCCTGTAGTAACATTGGTTTACTCAAGGAAACCTAGGAAATCTAAAACTAATGTTCCCGTTAGCAAACCTAAGATTATTAAATCTATATCTGCTAACAAAAAGGAACCCAGTAAATCTTGGGGATCCATAAGTTTTGATATTCCATCTCCTCTCTTTGAGAATGCAGTCATCGCAATATTCTCTGGTATTTGGACTCCGACAGCTCCAAGCATATGATCGGAGATCGCTCTTAGCTCACCAATTTCGTCAATAAATTTTTGGGTACAGTTAAATTTGGAAATGATCATGTGGCAAAGGTATTGTGATATAGTGATTATCAGATTGGGAATGTTATGATCTCAAGGGTTTACTACGTAGAAGGACTCGGACACAACTAATTCTCTATTGGGTAATTATGTGATTTAAACCTTGAGGTTGCTTTTCGTCAACATACTTGCTTCATTCGTAATCTAGAAGGTGTTGATCTATTGACTGGATCTGGATTCAACAATCTGTATACTCTGTCTCTTAGAGATATAATGGCGTCCTCTCCTATATGTCTCTTGTCAAAGGCCTCAAAGACTAAGTCCTGGCTATGGCACCGACATCTATCTCACTTGAACTTTGGTGCAATCAACCATTTAGCTAGACACGGTCTTGCTCGAGGTCTCCCTAAGCTAAAATTTGAAAAGGACCATCTGTGTTCTACATGTGCAATGGGTAAAAGCAAGAAGAAACCTCACAAACCTAAATCTAAAGACACCAACCAAGAAAAACTCTATCTCTTGCACATGGATCTTTGTGACCCAATGCGTGTCGCAAGTGTTAATGGAAAGAAGTACATCCTCGTCATTGTCGATTATTACTCACGGTTTACATAGGTAAAGTGCTTAAGGTTAAAAGATGAAGCTCCAAATGTCATTATCAAGTTTCTCAAGATGATCCAATTGCGGCTTAAAGCACCTATCCGACAAATCAGAACAGATAATGGAACTGAGTTTGTTAATCAAACTTTGCGTGAATATTATGAGAAGGTTGGCATCTCTTATGAAACATCTGTTGCTCGCTCTCCACAGCAAAATGGTGTCGTTGAAAGACATAATTATACGCTAATTGAAGCTGCCCGCACAATGTTGATTTATGCAAAAGCTCTGTTATTCTTATGGGCAGAAGTAGTTGCTACCGCATGTTATACCCAAAATCGTTCCATCATACGTCTTCGTCACGGCAAAACACCATATGAGCTTTTACATGACAAACTTCCTGACTTATCATTTTTCTACATATTTGGTGCACTTTGTTATCTGACAAACGATAGCGAGAACTTGGACAAGTTACAACTGAAAGCTGATATTGGTATTTTCATTGGCTATGCACCCACAAAGAAAGCATTTCGAATTTACAACTGACGTACCAGACATATCATCGAAATGATTAATGTAGATTTTGATGAGCTGACAACGATGGCTTCTGAACATAGCAGTTTAGATACCGCACTTCATGAAATGACTCCTGCAATAATCAGTTTAGGACTCGTGCCAAACCCTTATAACACCCCCATTTTGACAAATATAGCAGCAGAAGCTAATCTAGGGTATTATTTCATAGTACAACAGTCATAATCATAGAAAACGACTCGTAAAGAGATGTTTTTGTAAAATTTAGTTATCATTCATTTACTCATCAGAGTTTTACAAGAAGAGAGATCCCAAAATCTAGAAACATAAAGTTTTAATGATAACAGTTTAGCCATCTTCAAGTCCGTGCCACTCCGTGCCATAAGATGCTTAGTTACCTGAGATAAAATGCTAAAAAGTCAACACAAAGGTTGAGTGAAATTCATAGGTTTATGTTAAATAGTTTGAATACAAGTTCAATAGTGGGTTACGTTGTTATACACCCATAAGTGTAATAATTATAATGAGTGCTATTATTATAGAAAATAGTATTATTGCCCTAAGCTCATGACACCGAGACCCTAAGATAATCAATAATCACAAGAAGTTGCCCTAACAGGTGCCTTTGCCAAACACCCGCATAGTGATTCAAATGAAGTGCGTTTGGTTACCAAAAAGTATAGGTACACCAATGAGGGAGTTTAGTCCCAAATAGATCTATTCACAGCATTCACGCTTACTCCGAAAAGTAATTAACGGTTCATGATAGTGGGGTATTAATGGCAAAAGTAAGGACTTAGGCAATAATATATCAAGATAGCATACAGTTGGAAAAACACTCGTATTCATGGTTTATAGAATGTATCCCCCTCGCGGGTTTATGAAAACATTAGAAGATTTAAAATGCGAGGCTATGAACTCACCTTAAAATGGAAATCTGATTGATGGCAAAAGTATATCAAGTGAAGGTAACGACTTTGTCATGCAACCTGGGGTAATATGTCAAGTCTTAGTTTGATTGTTTATGTTTCAAAACATTACAGAGTTTTTCATTTATATTTGATTTATTAATTTATGGAAATATTGTATCACTGTTCGGGCTATCATAATTCAGAGGTCATGTAGTAAACGTTTGAGGAGCTAGGACACTTTAAATCGTAAATCGAGCAAACTCGTCAAAACGTATACTCAAATGAAACCCCTCACATGAAATTCCCTAGTAACGTGATACGATAAGATTTTAAGTTTCTTCAAAAGCTAGTCGATGATAAATTACGTTAAATATATAACGTAATTGTTTTATAATGCGTCGATCGATGATTAATAACGATTGATGTGTCGGGTTTTAATGAAATCGAGTTTTATAATATTAATATATATTTTTATAATTTATATAAAAATATTATATTTTATATTTTTAAGAATACAAAAATGGCAATATATACCCTTGGTTTATAAACTTTTACAAGTTTAGTCCTTTATATAATAAGTATATAAATATTAAACCTTTAACTTTGAAACTTGGCAAGATAGGTCCTTATAGTTATAACTTTGGAATAATGACATTTTCAGCCCCTCTAGTTATAAATTTCAGAAAGTTACGATATATACCCCTATGCATGAAAACATTTGCAAATCAAGTCCAAAATTCATAATTTTGATATTTTTCAATATAAAAAGTAATTTGCAGGTTATAGCTTATTAGAATAAGCTAAAATAAGATGTTCTAACATAACAAAAGTTTAGAAAAAAGGATTCGTTAGCTAGAAAATCAAAACGGGTCATTTTTAGGGTTTTAATTAAAAACGCATGGGTTTGAGGATTCAAGGCTTTAACAAGAGTTCATATAGGATCTTAGGAGTCTTATGAATATTCTAAAACAGATTATGAGCTTATTGAACAAGATTTTGAGCTTACTTGAGCTTATATGGGTCGTATGAGCTTATTTGGATTCGTACGCCTAGAAAACAACTTCAAGGGCTTCTTTTTCTTGATTCTTGGCTTCAATTCTGATCTTAAGGTTTCTCTTGATCCTCCTTGGTCTGATTTAGAACTCCATTTGTGTTTGTGATGAAGATTTGAGGTGTGTTTGAATGGTATGTGTATGTATGCGTATATATAGTACTCGAACACCCTTGGTGGCCAAGTTTTCTTGGTGTGGTGGCCAAGGGTTGTAGGGGAATGACTAAGGGCAGCTAGGTGATGAGTATGGAGAGCTAGGAGTGTAGCTTTGCAAGGTGGAAGGGTTGTGGGGGGTTCGGTTTGCAAGAAAGGTAAGGAAGGGGATGTTTGCTTGGTAACCATGTATTGTAGCAAGCAAGGAGGTGGGTAAGGTACTTGGTGGTGATGTAGTAGTGAGGTCATGTGTGCTTTGATGCTAAGCTTGGTATTAAATGGTCAAAAATGAAATAAAGGGGTGTCGGGTTTGAATTTAGGTTCGGGTTAGGGTTTTTGGTTTTAAATTCGAGTTAGGGTTAAGGTTTAGGATAGATTAGGGTTTAGGATTAAGGTTTTAATGTTAGGATTAGGGTTTAGGTTTAAGGTTTAGGTTTTAAAATGAAATTAGGGTTTTAAAACTAGTTTAGGGTTTCGGGTTAGGGTTTTAGGTTTTAGGACGTAGATTAAGGTTTAGGATTAGGGTAATTAGGGTTTAAATATAAACGTTAATGTTAAAGTTCATATAATAGTAACATTTTGAAAAGATGTTAAAAGGATAACGTATTTGGTAAAAATATCTTAGAACATTGACTGACACATTAGATGTTTACATGATATAAACATAAAGATATAGATGGCATTTAGTAGAGTTGCGTGAGCTCATTACTTTAGATATGTAAACCACATTACACCATAGGAATAAAGCAAAAATTTTCCCATGTAAAAAAGGTGGTATATATAATAGATGGATATTACATGCATCTAATTTAATAGATTGGATAAATTAGCAGTGATGACAATTACGGGTTGTTAAAGTCTCCCCTCCCATTTTTTTTATTTTCTTAAAAAGAAATTTCATCCCCGAGATTAGATTGGATGCCAGAGTGGATGTTTTGAAAACAGATAATGGATATCTTGGCACAATTTGATCTCGCGTTTCCTATGAAAATTTGGGTCCCTCTTTTGGAGTTCCATCTTACTTTGGACTAAGGGAAAGCGACTTGGTTTTAGTTGCTTGACTTCTCGATCCATGATCTCCACTAGTTCTTCCACAAAGATGAGTTTGTCATCGAGTCGAAGCTCTTTCATTGGAATGACAAGGGATTCATCAGATAAGCATTTCTTTAGATTAGAAATGTAGAAAGTACTGTGGACATTACTGAGCTCTTTAGGAAGCTCAAGTTTATATGACACTGGGCTAATCCGTTTAAGGTTTTTGAAAGGTCTAATGTACCGGGGATTAATCTTTCCTCGTTTTCCGAATCAAATGACACCTTTACGAGGTGTCACTTTTAACATAACATGATCTCCAACTTGGAATTCTAAAGGCACCCCCCCCCCCCCCCCCTTTTTATTACGCCTTAACAATTGGCGTACTCTTTGCCGATCTCTTGAACTTGCAAGGGCTGTCAAATTTTTGCACTATCTTTCAGTGATTTTCATGGATTATTTTCTGGTCCACGTGAGTTGAACATCACCAACTTCGGCCTAACAAACAGGTGATCTGCGCTTTCGACTCATATTGCCTCGAATGGTGCCCTTAGAACTGTCATGGGAACAGTTTATTGTAAGAAAATTCCACTAATGGTAAGCGTTTTTCCCACTTTTTCCAAAAATCTATAACATAAGGCTCAAAGCATGTCTGTCGAGGTGTTTGGATGTTCTTCACTTTGTCCATCGGTTTCAGGAATAAACCGTACACAATCGAAATTGAGTACCCAAAGCCTTCTGTAGTTCAGAGATTGCCGAGAATCTGGATGTAAAATGACTTGTCACGATCCCAATGACGGATATTGGTACTACCATGCCAAGGAGACTACTATTTCTTTGATGTATAACCTTGTAAGGGTTTCCATACTATCTGTCTCTCGGGTAGGGATGAAATGTGCGGATTTGGTAAGACGATCGACAATGACTCAGATTGTGTCATGCCCGTTTGATGTTTTGGGTAGTTTTGTGATGAAATCCATCGTTATTCTTTCTCACTTCCACATAGGAATCTCCGGTTGTACCAGTAAGCCGGATGGCTTCTGACATTCTGCCTTAACTCTAGAACATGTCAAACATTTTCTAACATATTCAGCGATGATTGCCTTCATGTTAGGCCACCAATAGAGTTTCTTTAGATCCAGATACATCTTGTCAGAACCTGGGTGAATGGAATACTTCAATTTATGGGACTCATGCATAATTAAGTCTCTCAGATTACCAAAAAGTGGTAACCAGCTTCGGTTTTTAATACAACGAGTTTCATCAGGACGTATTTCAAATGCTTTGTCCATTCCTTGTAAGTTTTCAGCCTTGATGTTTTCTTCCTTGAGTGCTTCAGTTTAAGCTTTAAAAATTTGTGATGGTAATTTTAGATGAATGGTCATAACTAATGATCTAACTCGGAGTGGTTTGATTCGTTCCTTCCGGCTTAAGGCATCTGCTACAACATTTGCCTTTCCAGGATGGTAGCGAATTTCACAATCGTAATCTACAAGCAATTCTAGCCAACGATGTTGTATCATGTTCAACTCTTTCTGATCAAGGATATGTTGAAGACTTTTATGATCAGTAAACACGGTATTGGTGCCATACAGATAGTGTCTCCAAATTTTAAGAGCGAACACTACTGCTCCTAATTCGAGATCACGAGTGGTATAGTTTTCTTCATTAGGCTTAAGTTGTCGGGATGCATATGCAATAACCTTCTCTCTTTGCATTAACACCGCTCCCAGACCTTGATGGGATGCATCACAGTAAACAACACAATCGTCATTTCCTTCTGGTAATGCTTAGATTGGAGCTTCACATAGATTCTGTTTAAGTAGTTGAAAAGCCGACTCTTGGTCTTCGCCCCAGATATACTTCTTATTTTTCTGGGTTAATTCAGTCAAAAACTTTGCAATCTTCGAGAAATCTTTGATAAATCTCCGATAATAGCCGGAAAGTCCTAAGAATTGACGTATTTCTGTGGGTGTAGTAGGAGATGCCCAATTCTTAACTGCTTCAATCTTGGCGGGGTCAACATGAAGTCCTTGACTATCAATTAAGTGTCTAAGAAAATTGCAACGATACGAATCCAAATAAATATCACTTGGTGAATTTGCTCTAACAACTTCTCTGTCTTGATGTAATTATAGGATTATTCTTAGAGGATTTGCCGTGATCATTCTTTGTTACGAGTGTAGTTGAGCATATCATCGTTGAAAACAATATTATGATTTTTTCCAAGTATGGTTTACACACATGTTCTTGAGATCCATGTAATATCAGTTAGGTGAGTTAGTTAACCTAAATAGGCATTACTTGAAATTCATTAGGTCCTATCTTGTTCTGATAGCAGTCTTGAGAGTATCTTCTTCCCTATCTGCAGTTGATGATTGGAATTGATCTTATGTCATCTTTGTTGTAAGACACTAGAACGTGTAGTTGGTCTATTTTAGTCATAAATCATGGGTATTGGGTAACGGTTTCTTTTACCTGGTAAGTTTATAAACTCACGGAGTAATCAGATACACATTCTGAAAGATCCGTCTTTCTTTGTGACAAACAAGATAGGAGCTCCCCAGGGTGAAGCACTTAGTCGGATAAAACCTCGATCTGACAACTCTTGAAGTTAGTTAGATAGTTCTTGCATTTCTGAAGGAGCTAATCTATAAGGTGCTCGGGCTACAAGTGCTGTTCCTGGAATTAAATCAATTTGGAATTCTACTTGGCGAACAGGAGGAAGCCAGGTAGATCTTCAAGAAAAACTTCTAGGAATTCTATGACTATTGGGATATCTTCTAGTCTTTTCTCGTCTGACTTCTTTTCCATTACTTAGATTATGAAAACTTGACAACCTCGAGATATATATCTTTTGGTTTTTATACAGGATATGAGATTTAGTCGGGTTTTAATTTGGTCACCTCGAATGATCAAAGTTTCACCTTTGATTGGGATGTGGACGACTTTCTAGTCATATATAATTCTAGCATGATACTTGGATAACCAATCCATACCAATGACGACATCAAAACTACCGAGTTTGATTGGCATAAGATCAATTTCCAAAGGTTGGTTTAACAAGGTCAGGGTGCAACCCTAAATAACGGTGTTTGTGCTTACTAGGTTTCCGTTAGCCATTTCGATATTGTAAAAGGTATCTATTGTAATGGGTAGAATATTTAGCATAGAGGCAAGAGATATGGATATGAAGCTTTCATCGGCTCTAGAATCAAATAATACCCTAGATAGATGTTGGTTTAGAAGGAACATACCCGTGACTACGTTTGGGTCTTGGTGAGCATTCCTATCCCTCAGCATGTAGGCTCTTCCCTGGGCATTGTTTTTGGTGGTCTTTCGGCACTGATTTGCATAATGCCCTTTCTCTCCACAGGCATGACAAGTAACTGTCAGTGGTAGCAGATTACTTCCAGTGGTTGGCCCTTTGTTTCTATAGTTCTTGGTCAGATGGCCTACCTTGTTGCAAGTATTACACTTAACAGTACAAGGTCATATGTGATGCAAAGTGCATTTCTTATACAAAGGACGGTTTCCAGTATACCTATTGTTTTCAGTTGGGGTGGCAGCATAAGCCCTAAAGGTTTCCTATCTTCTGTTCTGTTGTGGTTGGTGATTATTGTGGCAGTTGTTGGTGTTGGTGTTATGGTAGTTGTTGTTGTTGAAAGTTTTTCTGTCGTCAAACTTTCATTTGTGATCACTTGATACTTGCACCGAAGTGTGCTTTGTTACCTGATCCATTAGCCTCTGGGCTATGTTAATGGCTTCCTCTAGAGTTTGAGGTTTAGAGGCGGTAACATTCCATTCAATACTTCGAGGAAATCCCCCGATGAAAACTTCCATCATTTTCTCAGAATCTGGCACCATAGTGGGACATAAGGTTGCCAATTCCTGGAATCTTCTCACATATGTCATGAGATCATTCCCCTTCACAGTCAGATGGTAAAATTCATCTTCCATCTTTTGAACCTCAGTTTGGGGACAATACTTCTTTATCAAAAGCTTCTTGAATTCAACCTAGGTAATCTTGCAAGCTTCTTCTATCCCAATAGGTTGGGCAAAAGAATTCCACCAGGATAGAGCTTCTTCTGTTAAAGTACCAGTAGCAAACTGCACCTTGCAGTCTTCGGTACAGTTGCTACGGGAAAACACTGATTCAGTTCGCTCAAACCAGCGGATAAGACCAACAGCACCTTATGTACCTTTGAAGTTGATAGGTTAGCAGCTCATGAATTCTTTGTAGCTACATTTTCTTGCTACATGAGCTTCTCTTTCTCCGGTGTTCCTATTGGTATTGTTAGCATTTGCCATTGTTGCAGCTTATGCTTCTAGAGCTGCGGTAACACTTTCAGCAACTAGTTTCCTGATGGCAGCTTAAGTCATGGCTGGTGCTTCAGATGTTGATGTCCTTTTGGGAGGCATTCTATCAACATAAGACAACACGTAATAAGAATGATATCACAAGTCTTAAAATGCAATGATTATTTTTGAACTTTAAGCATTTTTAACAATAGTGATATTGAAATCATAGATACTTATTTGATATGGATTCTAACAAGCATCTGATTTATTAGAAGTCACGGTATGATTCATAATGATGACGACGGAGATAATGATGCATATTATTAAAATTTCTCGTGTATCGTTATCTCTAGGGTTGGATATAGGATGAATAATATAAATTGGTAATATGAAATAACAAGGTATAACGTGATCATCATTGTATTATATCATGAACAACTTGCCTTTGTACTGTACATAGTCAAAATTTGACAAGTTGTTAGGAATATTATAATAGTTAGTTACTACTAGTAGGTATGTAGTTCCTACTAGTAGAGTATAAGTTCCTACTGGTAGGTATGTAGTTCCTACTGGTAAGGATAATTTAATAGTTAGTGCTGGCAGACCAAATATGGTCCTACTGGTAGAATGATAGTTAGTCCTGGTAGTATTATGTTTGGTCCGGGTTAGTAGTATAGTTAGTTAGGGATAAGGATATGCTTGAGCTATCTTAGGAAATGATAGTGCATATCTCTTTGACACGTTTTGTGTAATAGGCTGTTAGGGTTTCGGTAGTATATAATGTACCTAACCCATCGGCCATTTAAGGAACACGGATTGTAGGAAAAACATCATTCGTCTCTTTGTTAAGCATTAGAAATCCATTAGAAAGGATAACCATTTTCGTTTAATAGTCTTGTTCTTCTTATAGGCTTTGTCTAATTTCCGCATAGACATTAGCTTTGTTTAGCAAGAGTCTCTCTTGTGATTAGCTTGTGATTACATAGGTTAATCACCATCCTTAACAGTGTAACATCCGAGAATTTTTGAAATTTTAAAAGACTATTTTAACCTTTGACTTTTCGAGTCTGACTTGACTTTTTGACTTTTGATGTTTTATTGTCTAATAAAAGCAATTACCGCGTGACCGGTAAAATTTTCGGAACGTATTTAAATAATAAATCTTATTTATTATTACACACCGCGAGTACAAAGTTATTTTTTTTAACTTATTTGATTCGAAAACGAAAAGGATATATATTAATTCATAGTTGATTTATCAAAAACGAACCACTAAATTACGTTTTCACAACTCGGACTCTAAAGCAATTTGATGTAAAACGATATTTCGGACAACTTTTTAGTTTTGGCCGAGACACGAAAACAAACAGAAAATGGCTGAAATAACCTCGCAAAATTTTGAACACAACGCGTATCGACACCAGAAATAATTAAATTTATATTTAATTATCACGTTTATTAAATAAAAATATTTAATAAATTATTTTTACATTTTAATCAAAAGCGTTACTTAAAAACGCGAATGTTCAAGATAAAGTTATATTTTACGGACAAAGCTTACTCACGACACCCAATGGTACCAAATAAATGGTAATGATTTTAAATATATTTTATAAAAATATTTATAAAATGCATCAAGTAAATACTCATTTTCATAGGAAAAACAATTTGGAACGCAATGGCGCGAGTTTCATATTTTAAATCACCCGTTAACTAGCCTAAACGAGCCCCGAACCATTATTTAACAAAATTTACAACTTCAGTCCCTCTAGTAATATTTACAATCGCACCCCTAGACTATGATACATTTAACATTTTTATAAATATACTTTAATGTGTATATATATCAATCTATTAGGGTTACCATATCATTTTTTCTATAACAACACAAAGCAAACCCTACACACACTTATCTCTTCCGGCGCCCCATCTTGTCCGGCGAATTATCCGGCGCCGCCTCCGGCCAGCCGCCGCTTGATAATCACATCCTCTCCTCGCCACCCAACACCACGATGATCATCTCCACCATATCACTATCTTGCAGAAGCAACCACATCGATTTACAATCACCTCAAGCCACGCCATAGCACCACGCACATTTCATCATCCACAATCATCACACATTCACGCCCACACTCACCACGAAAACCACCACACCCACCAGATCTCCACGCCACTGCCTGCCGCTTTGCAAGTTCATAAGACCCCACAGGGTGAGGTTGATTTGTATTGCCTGGTATAGGTGCGTTAGGGTTTTAATACCCACCATAAAGTGGTGCGTTGGTTTTTCATCAACCCAACAGGGTGCGTTTAGTTGTTGATAAAAACCCACCACGAGGGTGCGTTTCGTTTGGGTTTTAATAACCGAATAGGGTGCGTTTGATTTTCAGACCACCCACAAGGGTGCGTATGGTTCATAAGACGACGCCATATGGTGCGGTTAGTTTTGTAGTTTTCGCACAACAGGGCGCATGTGGTCTAATATCAGCCCACCAAAGGGTGTTTATGTCGTTGGTTATGAACTCGGGTGCGTTTGGCAGTAAAACAACACCAAGGTGCGGTTGGTTTTCTTATTAGCACCAAAAGGTGCGTTTTGGCTTAACACGAAAAGATTAGGGTGCGTTTTTTGGTTCATAACACCGAAGAGAGTGCGTTTGGTTTATCAGAAATACAATAAGAGTATGTTTGGGAGGGCAGAAAAACCATAAAGGAGTGTTTGGGTTGTTTTCAGAAAGTAGGGTGCGTCTGGCTTTGTTCATAAGCACCAAGGTGCGTTTGGTTGGTATTGAAACAAAATAAGGTGCGTTTGGTCTTAGGAAACGCCCGCAAGGGTGTGTTGTTTCTGGTTATTAACACCCAACAGGGGTGTTTGGATCAACAGAAAACACCAAAAGGGGGCGTTTGGTTGTGCAGTTTTGACAAAAGGGGGCGTTTGGTTTGCTGAGTTACACCGGAGGGGTGTGTTTGGTTGGCTGTCTAACAGATGTGGTGCGTTTGTTGTTGCACGACACAAAGGTGCTTGGTTATCAAAAAAGCACATAGGGTGCGTTTGGCTGTGTTGACAGCCTATAGGAGGTGTTTTTGACCTGGGGTAGTAACCGATAGGAGTGCGTTTGGTTTAGTAGAAAACAAATAGGTGCGTTTGGTTGGCTGCGAAACACCCAAGGGGTGTGTTTGGTGCAGCAGCAGCTGCGTAAGGGCGTTTGGGATAGCAGAATTGCACAAGGTAGCGGTTGGTATAATAAAATTTATAATAATCAACTAATAAATATGACACTAGATTTATAAATATAAATCGGAAACTAAAATGGGGGTTAATGGTATAAATAAATATGAAATACTTATTTACTTCATTTTAGTTAATATCTCAATATAATATTTGAAACGCGCGAGTTATTTGAAAAGTGGAATAATATTAGATTATATAAATCTGGAAAACGGTATATAACTGGGAAGGTCATGACAAAAGTGATATAAGTTTTTATATCTAGTAATGTTTTACTAAAGCCTCTAATATTTTAGAAACCGATGAAAGGGACTAAGTTATATTTTAAAGATATAATAATTTGTATTATACAATAACCGGATAAACAAACAAAAACTATACTTTTACAATGAGATAACTATTTAAGACCCCGAGCCCGTTGAGGAAACGAATATAAATTTATAATTATTATTTAATATATTTTATAAATGTCAGTTAGAATTAACACACACTATTGTAAAAGTTTATTAAAAGACGTGTGTCTACCAAGGACTGTTTACTTAATTAAATGTGTCGAAATAAATTGGGTTAATTATTTATTCCACTAACATTTTATATAATACTTGCAAAACGCATTATATACGTCACAAAAATAATTGGATTGTCTGATATTTGTTATATATTCCACGATATGAATTATAATAATGGTTTTTATTTTTTTAAATGTAAAATATACAGAATATATTACATACGTTGCGTTTATTTTTTTTAACAATTTATTTAACCAACCACCAAACTATTCCAACTTTAAATCTAAATCTTTAATCAACGTGTCGCGTTGATGTACTCATTCATCGGGAAACCCAAGTATATCATCCTAGGCTAGACCGTTAGGATCAGCTGCATCTTCTTGGTCGAGCCGTTTCAGTTTCCGTTTTGTCTGCGCTTATAGCGACATTCCCCGTCAATCAATTCTACAACATAGATGTGAGATTAAAGCCCCTCCTTTCACTTGTTTTACAGTTACTTTACAAATCTCGAGGGGAAGACATGCTCGTTTACTACTTGTTTACCATATTGTTCACAAAATCTCTCTCATACTATCTACACATTGTGTTTTACATACTTGGATTTTTACAATTCATGACAAACACAATTACATGGTTGACTACAAACATGGTTTCATACCGTTGTCACAACTCATTTGCAAACATGTTTACGAAATTGTTTACGATACTCATTTCGAATTCAACTACGTGCGTTATATCAACAACTCTTTCTACTTATTGAGATTTCAAGTACCAAAGCTATTTTACGAATTACACAGTTTAATTTTTATTGGACACAGTGTTTCGTTATCATCTCCTGTTTACCGACGTTGTTAGCCTAAGTAACGTAACCCACCATTGCCCTATCAAGAGCTGGGATAAATTCTTGACCGGAGGACCGTTAAGGAAGCGCGAGTGTAATAAATAGATCTATTTGGGATGCATCACCTGTCGGTGAGTAGCTCTTACTATTTCGACAGTACTAAAACAACGAATGCATACCATGCGGAAAACAATTTGGATGTTTACGGGTTGAACATCTACCGGGCACCCTTTTGTGCATTAAATTGCATACATATAGTCGAAGCTTCGGTGAGTCCATGAGCTTAGCGCAACATAGATGTTAGATTATGTTGTAATTTGTATTTGTTATAGTAGACCCATACATTTTGGAAAAATCTACGATTTCACTGTCCAGGACTACTTATTAAACATTAACAAATTTCAGAACACTTATCATTATATTACAGGCCGAAGCAATAAACCTAAACTATTTTGGTTCTACATTTACTCTAACTTTGGCCGATTATTATACAGATTAAAGGGTCCATCCATGCGTTATATAATCTTAGTATTCCAACAATTACATTTTATACTTACAAAACTACTAAATGAAACTCACCAACTTTAATGTTGAAACACATTTAAGCATGTTATTACTCAGTTGAATTAGATGCTTGGATTATATTGATGTGCATGGAGTCTTTAACATTCAAGTTTTTTCATGGTGATAGCAATTTTGGACAACTATTATTTTGATTTCAGACAATCAATGAGATTGTTTTTACAAACGACACATTTTTAGAGGTTGTCTCTTGCATCTTGTGCAATGTATAATGAAGTTAACCCCCTGACATATTACCTTTCCCGCTCGACACATTTTGGGGTGTTACAGATTGGTTATCAGAGCCAAGGTTATAAGAACTAGGCTTCATATTTACCCCTAAAACTATAACCGTTTTCACAAACATTGCATCACATCAAACATTTTCAAAGTGCATACACACTACTTGCTTACTTGCTTAGGTTACTTTGTTACCTTAAGTGCTTACATGACATACATATATGTAATATATATGCTTACATCTTTTGCGTATATCCAACTTTATGTAATAAGATGTTAATTAATTATAAACTACCAAGCATTCTAAGACATGAGTTGCACAATGGTCTCAATTATACCTCAGACATTGTGAGTTATACAATGGTCTCATTTTACTTCTTAGACATTGTGAGTTGCACAATGGTCTCATTTCGTTCTCAGACATTGTAAGTTAAACAATGGTCTCTAAGGATATTATTTTCTTCACAAAGAACGTTTATACTATATTGTATATCACAAGACCGTCATAATTTGGGTCTACATGAAATATGTTTGGAATCTAAGTATTGCAATCAAGTATGGGCGAGACTTGTAATATGAGGATTGATATGATAATTGCTATGTTAACAAAGCCCGTTACAGTTCTGTTTACAATGGGATTATGTATGAATTTAAGTATTACAAGTCTTGTATGGGCGGGACTTGTAATAGGAAGATTTATATGATAATCGCTATACTGATTTGTTATAGAGATCTTTTACCTTATTTACTCTAAACCGAGTATCATTAATTATCTTGAACTCTATGTTGATCTCACCTGGCAGTTTTTTACCCTACTTCCAAAGACGATTTCAAATCACTGACCCTACTCCATTGAGAGCACAATCTCGCATGTCATCCATCACCTTGAAGGCTATGAGATACGCGTATTCACAATTATTAAGTAGAGAATGACTTATAATTTATTTATTTGAAAGGATTGGGACGCCTCTTCAGTTAAATAAATAAATTAAAAATCACCGAACCTAAGTTTAACATTTATCTACTACATAAATTTTGGAACCTTCTTATGTACAATAAAAATTATAAAGGATGGGCTTTAATGGTATCCGATTATGACACAGTATAACCTGAAATCGATAATCATCAGAAGTCCTTAAAAGGTCTTGAACACATCGTGTCTTACTACTCAGCAAAATCTTAAGGCCTCGCTTGGAGCTACCTTATCTCATTCTTAAGTTATTACTGTTGCTATTGCAAATCCTTGCAATCGTAAACTGTCTGTGGAGCTAACAGACTGAGTACAAACACATCCCTAATCGCCATTTGTTTATAATTTTCATGTTCTTTTGTTGGGGCCCTGGAGCGGCCCAGACTGGTCAAAACTTTAATCCAATAGGATATGCAACTCCCCTTAAACGAGATAAACACCTATCGACGAAACAAATAGTTGGACTATTCATCTTCGGGGCCACTATAGAAGAACTTAGGCCGCGATACATCATAAGTACTCTTGCCAAGGTAAAGTTGGAGTACTTACATACATAAGCCACGTTGATATGAATCATCGAACATTACAGATAGTAGAAAAGAGACTCCGTCATGGAACATTTAAAACTTTATACAGACACACTCACGTGACTACACTTTTCTTTTTTGATGATTTCACTATTAAGAGATTTTTTTACGGTTATGTCAGTCATAAGATCCGTAATGATATTATTTTTGAGTTACCTATTTTGATGGATTAGATATCCTGGTCAAACTTAGCCAAAACTTTTGGTATATGGAGAGGTGTCGGAACATCTAATTTTGCTGAATAAAGTTATCAGCGTCCGGTTTAGAACTAGTTTATTAAACCTTAAGTCTTTTCTTGGTCACACAAACGGGTAACACAAATTAAATCTCGGGACGAGATTTCTTTAAGGGGTGGGTACTGTAACATCCGAGAATTTTTGAAATTTTAAAAGACTATTTTAACCTTTGACTTTTTGAGCCTGACTTGACTTTTTGATTTTTGACGTTTTATTGTCTAATAAAAGCAATTACCGCATGACCGGTAAAATTTTCGGAACGTATTTAAATAATAAATCATGATTATTATTACACACCGCGAGTACAAAGTTATTTTTTTAACTTATTTGATTCGAAAACGAAAAAGATATATATTAATTCATAGTTGAATTATCAAAAACGAACCCCTAGATTTCGTTTTCACAACTCGGACTCTAAAGCAATTTGATGTAAAACGATATGTTGGACAACTTTTTAGTTTTGGCCGAGACACGAAAACAAACAGAAAAGGGCTGAAATAACCTTGCAAAATTTTGAACACAACGCGTACCGGCCCATGAATAATTAAATTTATATTTAATTAACCACTATTTTATTAATAAAAATATTTAAATAAAATTAATTAATATTTATCCAATAGCGTTTATTTAAAAACGCGAACGTTGAAATTAAAGTTTTATTTCTCGGACAAAGTTTACTCGCGGCACCCAATGGTACCAATTAAATAATAATGATTTAAATATATTTTATAAAAATATTTATAAAATACAAGTCGAGTGAATACTCATTTTTATAGGAAAAATGATTTGAAAAACAATGGCGCAAGTTTCACATTTTGAATCATCCGTTAACTTGTCAAAACGAGTCCCGAACCATTATTACACAAAAATTACCCTTTAAGTCCCTGTGGTAATATTTACAACATCCACCCTAAAGTATTAGAAACTTGTCACATGGTTTTAAAAGTTTTTCTAGTATAAATATATAACTATGTAGGGTTATATTCATTTTCTTTTATAATAACCCTAGCCACACTCTCTCCCTCTCTCTAAATATCCGGCGCCGCCACCGGTGCTCCGGCCAAAGTCCGACCACCCCACCTCGTCCATCGTAGCCCCACGACACCACCCCCATAGCCACCATCATCACGTCGTGATTATCATCATCATAACACCATCTCCACCTCATTGTCACCATCTCCTCCACGCCACACAGCAGCCGACACCCACCACAACCACCATCGTCATCAGCCGCACCACCTCACCGTCATCATCATCTTAACACCACCATCGCCATCACCTCATAAAACGGGTGCGTGGGTTTATGGCAGCACCATAAGGTGCGTGTGTTTTTTTTATAAAACCACGAAGGGTGGGTTTGGTTTCGTCAGTCACGTCATAGGGCGTGTCTGTTTGCTCGATTCAACGCCAAAGGTGCGTTTGGATTTCGTCCTCAGCCATTAGGGTGCGTTTTGGGTAGCAGTTAACAGCCGCAGGGGGGCTGTTTTGATGTTCACGACGCTAAGGGGTGTGTCCGGTTTAGGTAGTAAATGACCGTAAGGGTGCGTTTGGGGGTTTATAAAAGTATAGGACGCTTTGGTTGTAGTTAGCAGCCGTGAGGATGTTTGGTGTTGTTCTTCATAGATAGGTGCTTGGGCTTTGTCATAAGCACCAAGATTGCTTTGGTTTTGAGGTATTAAAACAAATAAAGGTCGTTGGTCTTAAGGAAAACGCCCGCAAAGGTTGGTTTGTTTCCCCTGGTTAGTAACACCCAACCGGAGTGTTTGGATCAATAGAAAACACCAAAAGGGGGCGTTTGGATGTGCAGTTTTGACAAAAGGGGGCGTTTGGTTTGCTGAGTTACACCGGAGGGGTGTGTTTGGTTGGCTGTCTAACAGATAGTGTGCGTTTGGTTGTTGCAACGACCACAAAGGGTGCGTTTGGGTTATCAGAAAAAGCACATAGGGTGCGTTTGGCTGTGTGGACAGCCTAGGAGGTGTTTGGACCTGGGTTAGTACCGATAGGAGTGCGTTTGGGGTTTTAGTATAAAACAAATAGGTGCTTGGAGTTGGCCCCGTTTTGCGAAACACCCAAGGGGTGTGTTGTGCAGCAGCACTGCGTAAGGCGTTTGGGATAGCAGAAATTGCACAAGTTGCGGTGGGTTATAATAAAAATTATAATAATCAACTAAAAAATATGGACACAGATTTAAAAATTATAATCGAAACGAAAAAATGGTGGTTAATGGTTAAATAAATATGATACTTATTACTTCATTTAGTTTATATATAAATATATATATTTGAAACACGCGAGTTATTTGAAAAGTGGAATAACATTAGATTTTATAAATCTGGAAAACGGTATATAACTGGGAAGGTCATGACAAAAGTTATATAAGTTTTTATATCTAGTATGTTTTTACTAAAGCCTCTATTATTTTAGAAACCGATAAAGGGACTAAGTTATATTTTAAAGATATAATAATTTGTATTATACAATAACCGGATAAACAAACAAAAACTATACTTTTACAATGAGATAACTATTTAAGACACGACCCGTTGAGGAAACGAAATATAAATTTATAAAATATTATTTTATATTTTATAAATGTCAGTTAGAAGATAACACCATAGCTATTGTAAAAGTTTTATAAAAGACGTGTGTCTACAAGGACATTTTACTAATTAAATGGTTGTCGAAATAATTGGTTTATATTATTCTTCACACATTTATATAATACTTCAACGCATAAATATAACGTCACATAAATCTTTGATTAGTCTATATTTGATTTATATAATCACATATAAAATTATATAATGTTATTTTTTATATTAATAATAAGACAGAATATATTACATACGTTGCGTTTATTTTTCAAACAATTTATTTAACCAACCACCAAACCATTCCAACTTTAAATCTAAATCTTTAATCAACGTGTCGCGTTGATGTACTCATTCATCGGGAAACCCAAGTATATCATCCTAGGCTAGACCGTTAGGATCAGCTGCATCTTCTTGGTCGAGCCGTTCCAGTTTCCGTTTTGTCTGGCGCTTAATGTGCGCATTCCCGTCAATCATCCTACAACATCGATGTGAGTTTATAGCCCCTCTTCTTCACTTGTTTTTACATTTACTTTAACAATCCGGAGAATACATGCTTCGTATACAACTTGTTTACATATTTGGTCACACATCTCTCTCAACAATTCTACAACATTTGGTTACATCTGATTTTACAATTCATTACAAACACAATTACATGGTTGATTACAAACTTGGTTTCATACCTTGTCACATACTCATTTGCATACATGTTTACGAAATTGTTTACATACTCATTTCGAAAAAAAAAATTTCCCCCCAAAAAAAACCTACTTGATTTAATAATATCACACAACTCTTTTTCTACTTATGGGTTTAATACTCAAAGTCTATATACGAATACAACAGTTAAATTTTTATTGACAAAAGTGTTTTCGGTTATCATTTCCTGTTTACCTTTTGCCTAAGTAACGTAACCCCACCATGCCCATTATCATGAGCTTTAAAATCTTAACCGGAAGGACCGGTTTTAAGGAAGCGCGAGTGTATAAATAGATCTATTTGGGATTGACATCCCTGTTCGGGTGAGTAGCTCTCACTAGTTTCGACAGTACTGAAACAACGAATGCATACATGTCGGAACAATTTGGATGTTTACGGGTTTGAACATCTACACGGAACCTTTGAGCTTAAATTGCATACAGATATTCGACTTCGTGTCATAAGCTTACGCAACCAGTAGATGTAATTATGTGGTAACTAGTATTTGTTATAGTAGACCCATACATTTTGGAAAATCAACGATTTCACTGTCCATACTACTTATTAAACATTAAAAAATTTTGAACACTTTTCATTATATTGCGGCGAAGCAATAAACACTAAACTCTTTGGTTCTACATTTACTCTTACACTTTTGGCGATTATTATAAGGATTGAAATGGTCATACTTGCGTTATAAATCTTGTATTCCACATTTACATTATACTTACTAAAACTCTAGTGAACTCACCAACTTTAATGTTGACACTTTTTAGCATGTTATTCCTCAGTGAATTAAGATGCTGATTATTTGGATGTGGCCTTTGATCTTACATTCAAGTTTTTTCATGGGATGCAATTTTGGACAACATAGATTTGATTTTAGAAAATCAATAAATTGTTTTCAAACGACACATTTAGAGGTTTGTTCTCCTGCATCTTGTTGCTATGTATATGAAGTAACCCCCCCTGACATATTTCCGCTGCGACACATTTTTGGGGGTGTTACAATCAACCTTCAAGTGAAAGATCAAGATTTCGCCTTTTTGATTTGACAAAAGGGGGAGAAGGAAAGCAAAGAGCTAGAGCTTACGAGAGACAAGATAAGCTACTAATCTCGGTGAAGACCAAGTTCAAGCTTCACCAAATTACGAGGCCAAGATCAAGAGGCAAGCTACATCAATGGCGTTCCTCATCTTCGCTATGTTTGTAATTTTAATTTGCTTTCAAAATTTATTTATCATCATCAAAAAGGGGGAGACTGTTGGTGCAACATTGACTATGATCTCCTTTATGTTTTAATGATGACAAATAAACGTTCGCAACATTTAAAATAACAAATGATAGCCAAAATCCAAAAAACCAGAACAGCAAATCTGGCGTGATGTCCACGCGTCAGGTGCGCTAGTCACGCGTCAGCACGTGGCCAGCACGCCACTCATATCATACGTTTTTACGGATTTTGTTCTATCGGCTTTCCTCTTACCCGACACATGTGAAAACTTCAATAAAAGTATGTACATGATACTTGAGCATTTAGGAACACTCCAAATGAGGTTTAGACTTAGAGAGGAGCAAAAACAAATCCTCCTAGTTTTCAACAAAACGCCAACACAATTCTTTTATCAAACGCCTCTAGCCATGTCCGAAACTTCTTTCTAAACCTAATGTGCATATACTACCAACATACCATAAAACGAAAGTATTCATTTGACCTTAACAAAGATTTTTTTTTTTTTTTTTTATATTACGTTTGTCTCTAATCAAATAACGGTTTACTACTCTTATTGGTCACACATAAATCAAAGGTCACTTTAAGTAAATAAATCCTTTCATGGAATATGCTTTACTTAAGAGGCAAAGCACTTAGCTTGTTTGCATCAAGATGATTAGTGATCAAATCAATTGTTGATTATGATGGATTTAGTCTAGGTAACTAATTGAGTTTTTGGTATTTGGAGGTTGATTATACTTTAAGCTTTCTCACCTCCCCATACTTAAATGATTTACAAACTCCCACATGTATTCCTCACATGTCTCTTATACCTTGCTTACTCTCCTATAAACATCCTTATAATTATTTGATAATCCCTTCTACCAAAAAATGATTATACGTTCCACACACTCTAAACATTCCTTTCCTAAACCATCCCATAATCATCATGCCCATACCTTTCCTCTTATAGCAATGTATTATCAACCTAATCACACCGTTTGATTGACCATAAAACTTTATCACGACTAAACTTATCTATCATCTTCTCACTTAAACCTTCTTCACAACATAAAGCTAAACCATTCTCCAAACAACTTCCCTACCGAAAAGCACTTACATGCTGTAAAAAAAATCTTTAAATACCTAAGAGGAACCGTTAATAGGGGACTCTGGTATCCAAAGGATTCTTCAATTGCTCTAACAGCTTATGGAGACGCTGATCATGTGGGTTGCCAAGATACTAGACGAAGTACATCTGGATGTATGCAATTATTGGGAGACAGACTTGTTAGCTGGTCATCAAAAAGGCAGAAAAGCACTGCGATATCCAGTACAGAAGCTGAATATATAGCCTTGTCTGGCTATTGTGCTTAAGTACTTTGGATGAGATCACAGCTTACCGACTATGGTCTTGGATTCAATACAATTCCAATGTACTGTAATAACAAAAGCGCTATTGTCTTATGCTGCAACAATGTTCAACATTCTCGATCAAAACATATTGACATCAAATTCCACTTCATAAAAGAGCAAGTTGAGAACGGAGTAGTAGAGCTTTACTTTGTCAATACGGAGTATCAGCTGGCGGACATCTTCACTAAAGCCCTTGGCAGAGAAAGAATTGAATTTCTTATCAACAAGCTGGGAATGCGAAGTTTTACGCCGGAAACCCTGAAACAATTGGCAGATGAAGCTGAAGAATAGTGGTGGTACCTATTCAAATATCCTGTATATAATATGTATATATCTTAAAAACCAGAAAAACCAAAAAGATTTTTCATTTTTAGAAAACTTTTATAAAAACAAAATACAAAAATATAAAATCTTTAAAACCAAAGAAAAAAATAAAAAATGAGAAAAATATAAAAAGAGGTAATAATGGCATGTCTTCTAAAAATCGATAACATTTACTGTCTTAGAAATGTCATTTAATAATGATACGAGGCTGTAAATGAAGTTCGAGTAGAAGTTTAAATGTTTTCAAAAATGCCAAAAATGGCTTGCTATTATTTCAGATAGCTATCCGGTCATCATCTCAAAGGCAAGTATTTCAAAAAGAAACTTGACCTCATAACGGGAATTTATTCTCGGGCATGGTCTACGTTATGACCATGCAAAGGCTTGTGTTTACTTTGCAACACAACCCGTGCTTTCTTTACACCATAAGTGTACGTGTCAGTGCGCTTATGTGTCAAAATAAGAGAAATCTTATTTTTATTGGTAAAAAGTTGTCTTCATAATGAATCAGTGTTTTCAGTAATCACAAAAAGATTTTCAAAGACAATTTGACCACTCAAACAATGACAACTGCTCTTTAAATAGGAAACGGGTCATTATTTAAGGGGGAGAAATTTTCATCAAATAATCTTTTAAAACAGTCTTTCAAAATAAGTCACGGAATAAACGGATAAGGTTTTGATAATGACGGATCACAATTTCAAGGGGAGTTAATATTATCTATAAGAGCTTTTGATGTCATTTATTTCAAACTTTAGGGACTTATTTGCAATTTAAGACTCAGTTAATTCTCATGGGATAGATTTAAGCTTATCAATTCTTCGAACACGATCTCTAGTATATGTGCGTACAAGGTTTTGCTGATTCCGAGGTATTGAAACCAGCAAGGGGGAAGGAGTAGACACACTAGAACGTACAACAAGTACACGTGATAGAGTCCATAGCCTTCTTTGATTTTAGGCCATTCTGGGAAGACAAATGTCATAACCGCAGAGAAAATCATTGTTTAACTTGTTACTTTTGGGTGCACTATTTCAACTACATGGGAGAAGAGATATCTTGCAATTTCAAGTATGCATCATTTAAGATACTAGGGGGAAGTGTTGTCAGAAGATTTATTCTAGTGTGAGGAGATTGGTTACTGATTGAATTAATGCTTCCTTTAACAGTTAATCACTAAGCTTATTTTTTAAAAGGGAGTAGAATTAGTTGACAAAAGAGGTACACATAGGTTTGATAAATATGATGATTCCTTAAATTAGTCAGTATTCTGTAGAAAGAAATGAGTACATTTGGGACTTAGTTGACTTAGGTGTTATCATTTTGACTACTTAAAGGGAATAATTGTGACATCCGGGACTTAGTTGATTTGGTGTTGCAATTTATATCATCACTATCGTGTAAGGAGAAATGCGGATGTCCGGGACTTAATTAACTTTGGTGTTAAGATTTCGAATTAGTTGTGTACTTTGGATATTTGGGCTTTATACATCAAGACTACTTGATGCGGCTTGCACATCTGCTTTGAATCTACTCAAGAAAGGATATTACTGATTTAGAAGGAAGCTAAGACAACTTCTTAAGAGAGACTACAGGGAAGACCTACGGCTGCGACAAAGAACCATATGAGAACATCATTCAGGTCAAACCTCGTACATATTAATCTTGTGAATATATAAATGTGTAGTGTAGACTTAAAAATTAGGCATATATAGTGTTTGATTATGAATTTTCAAGAATTTCTTAGTAAATTCAAAATTTTTCAAATTAACATACTCAAACACCATATATACCCTCATAATTTGAGGGGGAGCATAAAGAATGTTCCTATTGTGTCTTGTTAATAATTGGACATTCTTTCCCCGAAAGCAGTTATATTTGAATAAATTGATATCCAAAATATCAAGAGATTTAATAGTTTTTATAAGGGGAGAAAATGTGATTAAAATATATGGCTAATAATGTGATTTTTAAGATCTCAAGTGTACGCTATCCCATATATGTGCTAAACTCTTTCGATTAATCGATGCACATATAAAGGGGGAGCAAATGGTTATGTGATTGGCTGAAATGTGGAAGTACCAAAGACCGACCATTTAATTTACTGTATTGGAGCTATAAGATGGTTAACTTTAGGTATTCATTCCCATGATCCAGCCAGAACCAGAGGGATCTACCCAGGGATATTCCACTAGATAGAGTAGTACTCCTTAGGTATGAAAAAAGGAGTAAAAGTGAGAATAAGGGAAAAGTGCTGACTAAGATGGAGCTAGTACTGGAACAAACCCAACAAGGTACTAGTTATGAAGTCTCGGTAAGCGCTGAAGGGGTTAAAGAATTAAAAAGAAAAGTTAAGATAAAGGGTGAAAAAAAGAAGCCCTCCTTACACTTAGGCAGAACCCGGGTCAATACATCTGCTGTCAAGAATGAAAAAGATGATTGCTGACATTGAAGACTGACATCATGGACTCAGTGATGCAATGCACAACCCTCCCTAGCCACTCAGAATCTCTCAAAATATTTATGTTTCATTTCTCACAGAGATTACACGCATTTCTATCAACTTTCTCACTCCGAGTTAGTCGGTATTGAAAAGGTGGCAGTCTGCTCCAGCCTTCGATCACTAAAACCAAAGTGCACTATTGAGTCTAGAGCCAAAAGAGATCATCCATAAATCTCATTAGGACACTTGTCAATATTATGCTTGCTATCTCATACAATGTGAATAACGAGAAATATATAAAGAGTCATACACATTATCCTTGTGATTTTGCCAGAACATCAGAGTGATTGTAACGCCCCGACCCAAAAGGGTAGAAGTATTACAAATATGGTGTGACATCAAAGGCATACATAATCATAACACAAGCATAAACAGCGGAAGTCTCAAATAAATAACCAAAGGAAAATAAGTCAACATGACTTAAGGTACATAAGTCTTAAAGGACAGACATATCCAAACGAAATAACCGAAATAACAAATGTCTCGAAAAGAAACAAATCATATATCAAAACTAAGATCTCTAGGGTAAGTCCACACTCAGCACTCATATTCTGAAAGCAAACCCCAGCTCCTAGCTTAGATACCTGCCGCAGGAAAAGGAAGTGCGGCTGAGCTTACAAAGCCCAGTGAACAGATATACATAATCGAATGCAAAAAGATAACGGAAATCAAAGGATACGATACAAGATACAAAGGATATCACAATACATGATCAAAGGGATACAATATAAGGTAAGACAAATCAGAAGATCAAATCATAGTGTAAGATAAGATGAATCAGAGAATCAAATGAAGTCCAATTACCAAGCCCAAACAAATCATATCATAGTAACCATGGAGTAGCTAGCTCCAAATGTGAAAGACGTGGATTGCACCCAAACATCAGTCACCAAATATCCAAATATCATAATGTCATAATCCATCGAATACAAAACAAATCTAGGATGCATCCATACGCCCCTTAAACAAATAATAATCTTCATAGTGCACATATAATATCAAATGGGGGACGGCGTGAGAAAGGAGATAATCACGCACTCACACATGAGTCAGCCAAAGGTGCATCAATGACACAGCCATGTTACCTTCATGGTAGGAAACAAATGTGGCTGGTTCTCAAAACTGAAGGGATTCAAAGCAATGTTTGTATCAAAGTTCATTTCAAAAGGGATCTTTGCAAAGGTTCAATATCAAAGGTTCTAATTTCAAAGGTTCTAGTATATCAAAGGTTAAAATTTCAAATGGTAGCATGCAGGGTTCAAAATGGAACTATAATAACAGTCATATAAGAAAGCCAAGATAAAAGCCGACCACAACGTCTGCCTTCTCAGATGCCTTCCCTTGCCTCAGCAGCTATTGTAGCAAATACTAAGAAAATCAAATGAATAGTGAGGTATATGTCATGAGAAACCTTAACGTTAAAGGTCAGAATATCTTATACCTTATTCCGAAGCAATGCAATAATCAAAGAAAACCCATAGGAATATAAAAATAACTCCCTCGTGACCGAACCTTAAGAATGATGAATTCGATTACAAACCATTCATTTAAGTTATACTTTCTATTTTTAGTAACTTTCCATTTTTAGTAACTTTCCATTTTTAGTAACTTTCCATTTTTAGTAACTTTCCATTTTTAGTAAGTTTCCAAAATTAGTAATATTCATCATTTGAGATTCTATTAAGTATTTTAAATAGCTTAGGGACTTAATATGCCAACCTTACAAGTTTAGGGTTAAATATGACAACTTTCCATATTTTAGGGTTTAATATGCTAAATCAACATTTTTCAGGTTAAATGTGTAAATATTCATAGTTTTACATTTTATTAAGATTATACCTTCACATTTTTTGTATTTACCAAGTAAACCCTTAATTTTACATTATTTACATTTAGTCCTTTTGGTTTATTAATTAATATTAATAACAATATCTTTAATTAGCAATAATGACAAATACAAGTCCTTTTTAGATTCATATATGACAAGTTCATACTTTATACAATTAAATACTAACCATATCCCTTATACTTTTCAGAATTTTACCAATTTTCAGTCCTCTATTTTAATTAATTACTTTCTATTACTTATTTATATGTAATTAACCATTTTAAATCCAAAATAATATCAAAATGACATTTTATCCCCCCAGCTTATATTTTATACATAATATATAACATATATAACCATTTACTAAAAAATTGACCCCATTGTTTCAGACATTACAATTCAAGTCCTTATTCTTTTAAAAATGCTATTCGGCGCTAACAAATTAATTTCAAAAAACACTAATTAAATTTCCCCAATCACAAACACAATATTATTAATAATTGGCCATTAAAGCTCCTGTACAAATTTAGAAAAACCGCTAACCCTAAATCATTTAAAACATTTTTCTTCCCCTTTTTTCCTTTTATTCGAAATCAGCAAACCAAGTTAAATACCAAATTATTTATTTGAATCTTTTATAAATTTTTCCAACAATTGATCTGAGTCATATATGATATAAAAAATCCTATAAAAATATAAAATCAATTTTAAAAATAGTTTTTAAGCCGATTTCATAATTAACTAAAAACTAGGGTTTCTAATATGTTTTAATTATTTCGAGAGCTAGGCAATATTATATTATATGAACATTTTTTCCTGCATAGATCAAATTAATATGATGAAAAAGTGAGTTATAAAATACCTTTGATGATCCTTGATAATTTTATGAATTTATAGAATTCGGTTGCTTATTCAAACCCAAAACCAATACCAAAATCGAAAAAAGCCTTATAAAATCTTACCACTATTTTTCCCACAATACTTGACTTTCAAATAACCTTATAAAAAATCGTTGCAAAAACCTTGTAGATTTTTTTTTTCCGACTCTTTTATTTATTTAGGGTTTCGGGTTTTTTGTTTTTATGAATTTAGCAAATGAAAAAAGTATAAAAGATATACTTAGAACATTTTGGCCGAGTTTTAGGGCTTACAAAATGAGTTTAAATTAGATTATAAGACTTGCCAATTTATTTTGTATTTATCCTATTTTATTTAGCTTAATTTGTATTATATAAATAATTAAATATACATATTTTCGGCAATAAATAAATATACATAATATTAATTATTTTTCTTGTATAACATAATGTATTTTAATCTTACAAAAATTTCATCAATTCGTCCATGTTCGCATTTTTATATATTTCTAACCATTTAAAATGAATTTTATTTAAGCTTTTATGGAATTTTCATGCATTAGGGGTATTTTGGTAATTTTACACTTGTTGAGATTTTTAGGTTTTACACAGGATGAATATGAAACAATGAAGTACAACAGGATCGCCATTATATTATATCATGAACAACTTGCCTTTGTATTGTACATAGTTAAGATTTGACAAGTGTTGTTATTTATACCACACATCCCGTGGCTAGGTTCTAACAAAAGCTATAACAAGTATCTAATCTAGTAGTCTGATGGTCCTTCCTGGATGTTCTTGTGTTCATTGATTGCATACAGAATAAATGGGGAAACTTTCGTTATCTGCTTGGTGACAAACCTGGATATTTCGGATGATTTGTTCTAGATTTAGCATCCTGAAGCGAGCTAGTGAAATCTTGCTGTTTTTTCCCAATTGCTTTCTTGAAGTTTAGAATTTATGCATGGCCGTTGAAGTTCCAAGCTTTTCCAGATTGTTCAAAATATTGTTGTATGATAACTTGATCTTGTCCAGACCTTATACTTTGTCTTTCTTGTGTTTCATTGCGGACCGAGAGAGAGTTCATCTAGATGATTCAAAAAAAATTCAATTTGCTCCTCATGACATTCCAGACGTGTCTTACAAGAGCTTTCTCCTATCTCAAATTCTTGAGGTAGGACAGAAGTAGAGGAGGATGATCTGTCACGGCCTCGTTTCTTAAGTGGCAATAATTCCTCAAGAAGAAAGAATTATAGAGGCATAATAGTTGGCGGGTTGGAATAGGACGACAATATTTAGCTATAGTATGCATTGCATGGACCATCTTATAGGGGTCATCATGAAAAAGAAAAATATAAAATCAATTTTACAAATAGTTTTTAAGCCGATTTCATAATTAACTAAAAATTAGGGTTTCTAATATGTTTTAATTATTTCGAGCAATATAAAATGCATGAACATTTTTCCCATGCATAGATCGAATTAATATGATGAAAAGTGAGTTATAAAAATACCTTTGATGATCCTTGATAATTTTATGAATTTATAGAATTCGGTTGCTTATTCGAACCCAAAACCAATACCAAAATCGAACAAAGCCTTATAAAATCTTCCCACTATTTTTCCCACAATCCTTGACCTTCAAATCACCTTATAAAAATCGTGCAAACCTTGTAGAATTTTTATGCCGCCTCTTTTATTTCTTTAGGGTTTCGGGATTTTTGTTTTTATGATTTAGCAAATGAAAAGTATAAAAGATATACTTAGAACATTTTTGGCCGAGTTTTAGGGCTTACAAAATGAGTTTAAATCAGATTATAAGACTTGCCAATTTATTTTGTATTTATCCTATTTTATTTAGCTTAATTTGTATTATATAAATAATTAAATATACATATTTTCGGCAATAAATAAATATACATAATATTAATTATTTTTCTTGTATAACATAATGTATTTTAATCTTACAAAAATTTCATAATTGTCACATGTTGCATTTTTATAATTTCTAACATTTAAATGAATTTTATTTAAGCTTTTATGGAATTTTCTTGCATTAGGGGTATTTTGGTAATTTTACACTTGTTGAGATTTTTAGGTTTTACACAGGATGAATATGAAACAATGAAGTACAACAGGATCGCCATTATATTATATCATGAACAACTTGCCTTTGTATTGTACATAGTTAAGATTTGACAAGTGTTGTTATTTATACCACACATCCCGTGGCTAGGTTCTAACAAAAGCTATAACAAGTATCTAATCTAGTAGTCTGATGGTCCTTCCTGACTGTTCTTGTGTTCATAGATTGCATCCAGAAGACTTTCCTTATCTGCTTGGTGACAAACCTGGATATCTTCGATGATTTGTTCTAGATTAGCAATCCTGAAGCGAGCTAGAGAAATCTTGCTGTTATTTCCCAATTGCTTTCTTTGAAGTTTAGCAATTTAAGCATGAGCCTTTTGAAGTTCAGCTTCCAGATTGTCAAAATCTTGTTGTATGATCACCTGACCTTGTCCAAGACCTTATACTTTGTCTTTTATGTGTTCAATGCGGACGAGAGAGAGTTCATCTAGATGATTCAAAAAAAATTCAATTTGCTCCTCATGACATTCCAGACGTGTCTTACAAGAGCTTTCTCCTATCTCAAATTCTTGAGGTAGGACAGAAGTAGAGGAGGATGATCTGTCACGGCCTCGTTTCTTAAGTGGCAATAATTCCTCAAGAAGAAAGAATTATAGAGGCATAATAGTTGGCGGTGGAATAGGAGATTATTTAGCATAGTATGCATGCATGACCTTCATATAGGGGTCATCATGAAAAAGTGAAAGAGTTGGTGAAGCTATTGGAACTAAACCAAATGAGTTATTTGAAGAGCTAGAATAAGTTTTTCCTGGTGAAGCTGGGACATAGTCTGGTGAGGCCGGGATATAGTCAGGAAAGTTAGAAGAAAAAGCATCCTCAATATTGGAAGTAGGGTGGCTGGGAGAAGACATCGCTCTGTTAACAACCCAGTGGTAAATAACATAAGTTATTTATATAATAGTATAATAGTTATGTACTTTACATACTATTCGGGAAATGTAGTAGCACAGAGGACTTTCTTGGATGGAAAAAGAAAAGTAGTTATAATTAAGGTTTCAACCTTTTCCTCTAAAACCTTGGCTCTGAAACCAATCTATAAAACCCTTATTTTTGACATATAGCAGTGGAAGCTAATCTGGGGTATTATTTCATAGTACAATAGTCATAATCATAGAAAACGACTCAAATAGACGTTTTTAAAAAGATAAGTTATCACTCATTATTTCATCAGAGTTTTTACAAACATAGGTCCTAAAATCTACAAGAAAACATAAAGTTTGAATGATAACCGTTTAGCCATCTTCAAGTTCGTGCCACTCCGTGCCATAAGATGCTTAGTTACCTGAGATAAACATACTAAAAAGTCAACACAAAGGTTGAGTGAAATTCATAGGTTTATGTTAAACAGATTGAATACAACTCATCATAAACAGTGGGTTACGTTGTTATACACCCATAAGTGTAATAATTACAATGACTACAATTATTATAGAAAATAGTATTATTTCCCTAAGCTCATGACACCGAGACCTTGAGATAATCAATAATCACAAGAAGTTGCCCCAACGGGTGCCTTTGCAAACACCCGCATAGTGATTCAAATGAAGTGTGTTTGGTTACCAGAAAGTATAGGTACACTAACGGGGGAGTTCAGTCCCAAATAGATCTATTCACAACATTCGCGCTTACTCCGAAAAGTATTTAACGGTTCATGATAGTGAGGTCTTAATGACAAAAGTAAGGACTTAGGCAATAATATATCAGGATAGCATACAGTTGGAAAAACACTCGTATTCATAGTTTATAGCATGTATCCCCCTCGTGGGTTTATGAAACATTAGAAGATTTAAAATGCGAGGCTATAAACTCACCTTAACAGGGGAAATCTGATTGATGGCAAAAGTATATCAAGTAAAAGTAACAGCTACGTCACGCAACCTAGGGTAATATGACAAGTCTTATTGTGATGGTTTATGTTTCAAAACTTTATAAAGTTTAACGTATTACTTTGATTTATTAATTTATGGAAATATTATATATCTGTTCAGGCTATCATAATCCATAGGCCATGTAGTATTGTTTGAGGAGTCAGGGCACTTTAAATCGTAAACCCAGCAAACTCGTCAAAACAAATACCCAAATGGAACCCCTCATATAAAATTACCTAGTAATGTGATACGATAAGATTTTAAGTTTCTTTAAAAGCTAGTCTTTGATAAATTACATTAAATATATAACGTAATTATTTTTATAATGCGTCGATCGATGATTAATAACGATTAATATGGCAGGTTTTAAAAAAATCGAGTCTTATAATATTAATACATATTTTTATAATTTTTATAAAAATATTATATTTTATATTTTTAAGTTTGCAAAAATGGCAATATTTACCCTTGGTTTATAAACTTTTACAAATTTAGTCCTTTATATATAAAGTATATCTAATTTAAACTTTTAACTTTGAAACTTGGCAAGATAGGTCCTTATAGTTATATCTTTGGAATACTGACATTTTTAGCCCCTCTAGTTATAAATTTTAGAAAGTTACGATATATACCCCTATGCATGAAAACATTTGCAAATCAAATCCAAAATTCATAATTTTGATATTTTTGAAATCAAAAAGAGTTTTGCTGGTCATGGCTTATTAGAATAAGCTAAAATAAGATTTTCTAACGTAACAAAAGTTTAGAAAAAGAATTTGTTAGCTAGAAAATCAAAACGAGTCGTTTTTAGGGTTTTAACAAAAAACGCATGGGTTTGTGGTTCAAGGGATCAAACAAGAGTTTATATTGAATCTAACAAGGCTAATAAAAGCTCTAAAATAAATCATGAGCTTATAGAAGAAGATTATAAGCTTACTTGAGATAAAATGGGTCAAAATGGGGTTTTTGGGTTCGTACGCCTAGATATGGATTCAAGACCTTCCTTCTCTTGATTCTTGGTTTCTATTCTGATCTTAGGGACCTTCTACTTCTTCCTTGGCTAGGCTAGAACTCCATTTGTGTTTGTGATAAAGATTTGAGGTGTGCTTGAAAGGGTTGCTTAGATTCGGCTTATATAGGGTTCAAAAACTTGGTGGCAAAGGTTAGGGCTTGGAGAAAGGACCAAGGGTTGTAGGTAATGACTAATGAAGGCTAGTATGATGAGTCTTGAGAGCTAGGAGGGTAGCTATGAAATGTGGAAGGGGGTGGAGGTGGTTTCGGGTACCAAGAGGTAACGAGGAGGTGTTTGGAGTGCAAGTAGTGGTACTAGCTTACAAGCAGGTGATGGAGGTGCTTGTATGCTTAATTGGTGACATGGTGGTGAGTTCATAGAGGTTCTTGAGGTGCTAGGTTGCTAGCTTAGGTGTAAATTGGTCAAAAATGAAAGAAAAAAAGGTGTCGGGTTGGTTTTGGTCTCGAGTTAGGGTTTTTGGTTTGAATTTGAATTAAGGTTAATGTTTAGGATAGATTAGGGTTTAAGATTAAGGTTTAATGTTTATATTAGGTTTTAGGATTAATGTCTAAGGTTTAGGATTAAGGTTTAAGGTTTAGTTTTAGGTTTAAAATGAAACTAGGGTTTTAAGGTTTCATTTAGGGTTTAGTGTTTTAGATTAGGGTTTTAGGACGATTTAGGGTTTAGGTTTAGGCTTTAGAAGTCATGCATTAAGTGTTTGTACCTTGTGCTAAAGTGGTAGTAAGAAACTAATGTGATTTAGGAGGTAAAATGACCTAGTTTGGTTTTCTTGCATTATTGACTTGTACATTGGGCTTTAGAAAGTTGTAACTTGATTTAGGAGGGAAAAGATATTCAAATGTTGTGCATTGTACACTTGTACATATGTTTGAAGGCTTGCACATTCATTTTATATGTATACATTACATATAATTAGGGTTTTGATATAAACGTTTAACGAATAAAGTCTGTTTTGATATAACGTTGTAAATGGTATATTAAATGGATAATGTACTTGGTAAAAATGATATTAAGATATAGACTTGACATATTAGGATGTTTACATGATATAAACATAGATATAGATGGCATTGGTAGAGGTTGCGTGAGCTTGTTTACTTTAGAGATACAAGTTACGTTGCATAATAAGATAAAGCAAAAATTTCCCTGTAAAAAGGTGGTATATATAATAGATGGATATTACAGTGCATCTAATTTAATAGATGGATAATTACAGTGATGAAAATTACGGGTTGTTATAGAGCCAAAAACTTTGATGTGTTTTAAAAGCTTTAAATTTATATGACTGAGATTACTGGTTTTTACATGGAAACACACGGGTAAAAGTAAAACCCACATATGTAGTACAATCTTTTTAGGTAAGACCAGGTCGTCCACAGGGATTTGCTTAGTGTCGAATAATTAGCTAGAAAATAAACTTTGATAGATTTAAAATAAACTGAACTGAATTCAATAATGAGAAAGATGACTACTCGGATAATTTCATATAATTCGTAAGCAATGGTATTAGTTATGATCTCAAACTTAGGACTTGAATTTATAAAAGTCTTTTCTCGTCAGAAAATGTTTTCACAAATTCATTTATTTAACATAAGACTTATGTTTAGTTAACTCGATCAAATGTGTAACTCAAATAATCCAGTTACTATTATATCAAATCTATTTTGTTTATCAGATAACGTAAGTGGATTTCTCGTCACAGACGATAAAGATCAAAGACAAATCTTTAATACTATATAGTTCACAACGGGTCTTTCAACCTATACTGGTGTAAGTATATAATATAATCAAAGTTTATAAGATTGGGTATGATAGGATTATAACATAAGCTTAAGATTAACAAGATCGTAATTATACCAAATGCTTACTCATTATATTATTTTCACCAAGTAGTCATGAGGGATTTAGCTTCTCATGGCTATGAAGTTAATAACAAAAGCAAATTGATAAACAAGAAACATACTATGTCCGGGTAAGAATATGGATCAAATTTCGACCCGTAACAAGTATAATATCGTAGTACAACCTTTATTCTTCTAAATTATATGATATTTGTCTTCATTCTTCGTGGTTTGATCTTCTATCTTCAAGGGTTTATGGTGTTTATGGATGAAATAGATAGGGGATTATTTAGGATGGAATGATGAAGAGATGATTGAGTTTTTGATATTGAAATGTGTGTGAGATTTGGCTCAATTTATAGGCTGAGTGGGGGTCGAAGTACGGCGCATAGAAAATATTATGCGGCATACTTTGGCTAAGTCGATAGGATTTTCATAAATGATGCTTGGATGTGCGGCGTACTTGGTGAGTTAATGCAGTCTTCATTTAATTATCTTTATTTTTTGGATTGGATAAGAAGTGTGGCGCACAAAGGAAATGTGCGGCGTACTTTAGGTCTTTTTTAGCCTTGGCCCTTTCTTTTTTTCTATTTTGCTTTTCAATAACTATAAACACTTGAACTTTGTTCCTTTTGAGCTCGGGATGACTTCAGGTGAACCTGCACAAAATTCATGCTATTAAGTATCAAAAGTTTACGAGAAATGATAAAATATATATAAATAACGCCACAAAAAACATGTGTAATTAAGGCGTTATCAAAGATGAAGCATCTATAATAATCAACCCTTAGGGGGAGATTGTTAGGTTCAAAAAAAGTGTTTAATATTAAATGAATTGGTCTTTGTATAGTTTTGATTAGTTTATAGATTTATTAGTAATTATAAAGTAATAAAGTCTATCTTGGTCAAAGTTAAATAAAGTTGACCAAGGTTTGACTAGAGTTAGGAAAATAGACTAGGAGCAACACTAAGTATAAATACCCATCTATGAGGGGTATTTATAAAAGTCTTTACATTTGTAACTTCACTTCTCCCTCCTATTTCTATTTCCCCTTTTTGAAATGAAAACTTTGAAAATGATGAAAAATACTCTCTAGCTCATCTCCTCTCATTCTATAACTATCATATGATATCGATGATACAAACATGACATATAACAATACCAAATCCTATGAATATGAACCTTTAACCTCGAGTAGTTTACAAAGTTAAGAAATCTCATCCACGCATTAAGTGTCTCAACTACTCTATATAATTTATCTTGGTAGACCTATGGTTATAGTATCTACATATTCTTTCGCAATGGTCATCAATGAGAGAATACACATTAACTTACTTGTTTTAGTCACAATTCGTCTAACCTATGGTCTGGTCTACCTCTTGTCCTAATGGTAAACTAGCAACGACCCTTAGTTTCCAATGCTACTAACCTACCATCATGATAAGGATCATAAATTACAAAATGTTCATCTAGAAATTCTTAATCAATAGACTACATACAAAAAACAATCAAAGAAAAGGATCTATCGTATAACACCCCTATTTTTGACATATAGTAGCAGAAGCTAATCTGGGGTATTATTTCATAGTACAACAGTCATAATCATAGAAAATGACTGAAAAGAGACATTTTTAAAAGATAAGCTATCATTCATTATTTCATCAGAGTTTTTACAAACAGGGGTCCCAAAATCTACATGAAAACATAAAGTTTGAATGATAACAGTTTAGCCATCTTCAAGTTCGTGCCACTCCATGCCATAATATGCTCACTTACCAGAGATAAACATACTAAAAAGTCAACACAAAGGTTGAGTGAAATTCATAGGTTTATGTTAAATAGTTTGAATACAAGTTCAATAGTGAGTTACGTTATTATACACCCATAAGTGTAATAATTGCAATAAGTACAATTAATATAGAAAACAGTATTATTACCCTAAGCTCACGACACCGAGACCTTGAGATAATCAATAATTACAAGAAGTTGCCCCAACGGGTGCCTTTGCTAAACACCTGCATAGTGATACAAATGAAGTACGTTTGGTTACCAGAAAGTATAGGTACACCAATAGGGAAGCTCAGTCCCAAATAGATCTATTCACAGCATTCGCGCTTACTCCGAAAAGTAATTAACGGTTCATGATAGTGGGGTCTTAATGGCAAAAGTAAGGACGTTAGGCTAATAATTATATCAGGATTGCTTACAATTGGAAAAATACTAGATATTCATAGTTTATAAGCAGTACTCCCCCTCGCGGGTTTATGAAAACATTAGAAGATTTAAAATGCGAGCTATGAATCATCCTTAAACAAGGAAAATCTGATTTGATGGCAAAAGTATATCATGTAGAAGTAACGGCATTCGTCATGTTTTACAACACTGGTAGGTAATATGTCAAGTCTTAGTGTGATGGTTTATGTTTCAAAACTTTATAAAGTTTAACGTATTACTTTGATTTATTAATTTATGGAAATATTGTATCATTGTTCGGGCTATCATAATCTAGAGGCCATGTAGTATCGTTTGAGGAGTCAGGGCACTTTAAATCGTAAAACCTAGGCAAACTTCGTCAAAAAAATAAACAAATGGAAACATCTCCATGAAATTCCCTAGTAACGTGATACGATAAGATTTTAAGTTTCTTCAAAAGTTAGTCGATGATAAATTATGTTAAATATATAACGTAATTGTTTTATAATGCGTCGATCGTTGATTAATAACGATAATTGTGTCGGGTTTTAATAAAATCGAGTTTTATAATATTAATATGTATTTTTATAATTTATATAAAATTATTATATTTTATATTTTTAAGTTTGCAAAAATGGCAATATATACCCTTGGTTTATAAACTTTTACAGGTTTAGTCCTTTTATATATAAAGTATATATAATTTAAACCTTTAACTTTAGAACTTGGAAAAATAGGTCCTTATAGTTATAACTTTAGAATAATGACATTTTCAACCCCTCTAGTTATAAATTTCAGAAAGTTACGATATATACACCTATGCATGAAAACATTTGCAAATCAAGTCCAAAAAGTCATGCAAGCTTATTTTAGGATACCAAATGATATTTTTAGGTTATAGCTTATTAGAATAAGATAAAATAAGATGTTCTAACATAACAAAAGTTTAGAAAAAGGATTCGTTAGCTAGAACATCAAAACGGGTCATTTTTAGCGTTTTAATCAAAAACGCATGGGTTTGAGGATTCAAGACTTTAACAAGAGTTCATATATGATCTTAAGAGTATTATGAACATTCTAATACAGATTATAAGCTTATTGAACAAGATTTTGAGCTTACTTGAGCTAAAATGGGTTGAAATGGGGTTTTCGGGTTTGTACGGCTAGTAACGACTTTAAGGGTTCCTTTCTCTTGATTCTTGGCTTCTATTCTGAGCTTATGGACTTCACTTGATCCTCCTTGGTCTGATTTAAGACACCATTTATGTGTATGATGAAATTTGAGGTGTGTTGAAATGGTGGGGGAGTTAGGCTATTTATAGGGGTGAAAACACCTTGGTGCCCAAGTTTGGGGTTTGATTAATGTCCTAGCTAGCTGAGGTGATTAAAGGATGCTAGTATTATGAGTAAGCTAAGATAGAAACTAGCTATAAAGAGGTGGAAGGGGTGTGTGGAGGTTCGGCTGATATGGGGGTGTTTGGAGTGCAAGTAACTTACAAAGAGGTGATGGAGGTGCTTGTAAGGTGCTTAGGGAGATAGTAGGTTAGTCATAGAGGTGCTTGAGGTATTAGGGTGCTAGATTAGGTTTAAAATGGGTCAAAAATGAAAGAAAATGGGTGACGGGTTGGTTTTGGTTCGGCTTAGGATTTAGGGTTTTAAAAGGTGGATTAGGGTTAGGATTAGGGATAGATTAGGGTTTAGGATTAAGGTTTAGTATTAGGATTAGGTTTTAGGATTAAGATTTAATGATAGGATTAGGATTTAGGTTTAGTTTTTAGGTTTTAAAATGAAATTAGAGTTTTAGGGTTTCATTTAGGGTTTAGGATTTTAGATTAAGGTTTTAGAATGACTTAGGGTTTAGTTTTAGGGTTTAGATGTTATGCATTGAGTATTATACCTTGTGCTAAAGTAGTGGTAAGAAATTAGAATGAAAATGGTGAAAAATAAGCTTATTTGAATTCATGTTTCATGATTTTGTACATTGTGCATTAAGGACTTGTACATTGATTTAGAGGGAAAATATATTTCAAATGTTGTGCATTGTACACTTATACACATGCTTTGAATATATGCACATTTAGTTTATATGTATACATTACATATAATTAGGGTTTTAATATAAACGTTTAACGTTTAAAGCCTGTTTTGATCAAATGTTATAAATGTTATGTTAAATGGGTAATGTACTTGGGAAAATTATATTAAGATATAGACTTTACATATTAGGATGTTTACATGATATAAACATAGATATAGATGGCATTGGTAGAGGTTGCGTGAGCTCGTTTACTTTAGAGATGCAAGTTATGTTGCATAATGAGATAAAGCAAAAAAATTCCCTGTAAAAAGGTGGTATATATAATAGATAGATATTACAGTGCATCTAATTTAATAGATGCATATTACAGTGCATCTAATTTAATAGATGGATAATTACATTGATTAAAAATATGGGTTGTTATAGTCTCCCTCCCTTAAAAGAAATCTCATCCTGAGATTTAGTTGGATGCCGGAGTGATATTTGAAAACAAATGTAGATACTTGGCACGAATTTGATCTTCGCGTTCCCACATAAATTTTGGTCCTCTTTTAGAGTTCCATCTTACTTTGACTATAGGAATATGACTTTGTTTCAGTTGCTTGACTTCTCGATCCATGATCTCCACTGGTTCTTCCACAAAGTTGATTTTGTCATTGAGTCGAAGCTCTTTCATTGGAATGATAAGGGATTCGTTAGATAAGCATTTCTTTAGATTAGAAACGTGGAAACTACTATGGATATTATTGAGCTCTTCATGAAGTTCAAGTTTGTATGCCACTGGGCCAATCCGTTCAAGGATTTTGAAAGGTCTAATGTACCGAGGGTTAAGCTTTCCTTGTTTTTCGAATGAGATGACACCTTTACGAGGTGACACTTTTAACATAACACGATTTCCAACTTGAAATTCTAAAGGCTTTCGGCTTACATTGGCATAACTTCTATGCTGGTCTCTTGGTGCTTGCAAGCGTTGTCGAATTTGTACTATCTTCTTAGTGGTTTCATGGATTATTTATGGTCCTGTAAGTTTAACATCTCTAACTTCGGCCTAGCAAACAGGTGATCTGCACTTTCGACCATAAAGTGCCTCAAATGGTGCTGCCTTGATACTGGCTTGGTAACTGTTATTGTAAGAAAATTATACTAATGGTAAGTGTTTTTCCCATCCTTTTCCAAAATCTATAACATAGGCTCAAAGCATGTCTTCGAGTGTTTGGATGGTTCTTTCACTTTGTCCATCAGTTTTAGGATGATATACCGAACTCATGTCTAATTGAGTACCCAAAGCACTTTGTAATGATTGCCAGAATCTGGACATGAAATGACTGTCATGATCCGAGATGATAGATATTGGTACTCCATGCCGGGAGACTATTTCCTTTATGTACAATTCTGTATGGGTTTCCATACTATCTGTCTCTCGCGTAGGGATGAAATGTGCGGATTTGGTGAGGCGATCAACAATGACCCAGATTGTGTCATGTCCGTTTGAGGTTTTGGGTAGTTTTATAATGAAATCCATTGTTATTCTCTCCCACTTCCATATAGGAATCTTCGGTTGTACCAGTAAGTCGGATGGCTTCTGACATTCTGCTTTAACTCTATAGCATGTTAAACATTTTCCAACATACTCAGTGATACATCTCTCAGATTACCAAAGAGTGGTAACCAACTTCGATTCTTGATACATCGGGCTCCATCACGACGTATTTCAAATGATTTATCCATTCCTCGTAAGTTTTTAGCCTTGATGTTTTCTTCTTTGAGTGCTTCAGTTTGAGCTTTAAGAATTTATGATGGTAAGTTTGGATGAATGGTTATAACTAATGATCTAACTCGGAGTGGTTTGTATAACACCCCGTGTTTTAGGGTCATTGACGACGTCAATAAATTCACAAGTTATTTTTAGGGTTTTACACGTTTGCTTTTAAATCGTAATAGTTAAGTTAAATCGCGTAAGTTAAAAAAAATTATCGTTTAGCGTAATCGGACACCAAACGAATTAAAGTTTTTGTCAAGCCAGCAATATATTATTTTTATGAAAGTAATAATTAACTTTTTATATTTTATTTTATTGGTTGCGTAAGACGTTTACGTTTCGCAATTAAATACGTTTAAGCATACCCGGAAATCACTTATACACATTTTTAAAACCCTAGATATTTATTAGATATTTATTAGATATTTATCTAAAATATCTTTTAGATATTTCCTTAACCTTACCCTAGTTAGACTTAACTAGAGTTCCTTAACCCTAGTTAACCCCTATATATACCCTAACTAGACTACAAAATCATAACTTACATTTCTTTACAAATTTCATCACAAAATCTCTCCCCTCCTCCCTCTCTTGGCTACGGCAACACCCCAAACACAACCAAATCCATATCAAATTTTATATAACACATTTACATACATACCTACATCATATCTAAGATGTCCTAAGAAGATTTGAAGGCTTGGTTAATCCTTTACAAGTGTTAAGCAAGAAAATGCAAAGTTAGGGTTTAGGAAATCAAGATCTTGCAAGCTTGGGTTTACAATCTAAACAAGGGTTTAGATTGTGTTGGGTATCATATTTCATCACTCTAAGGTTATCTAAAACCCTTTATGTCTTTACATTCATCATTTTATGCATATATATGTCTATGTAGTTAATCACCATCTAGGAACTTATTTACTTGTAAATTTTATAATTCTTGGATAATCTTTGGATTAATCATATACTAAGGACCCTAGGAGTATAAGACATAAGATATTAAGGGTTCTAATGGATTTGTAACAAAGTGGTAAAGCTAAAAAGTCCTAAAAACAAGTTTTAAACACATTTTGAGAAAAATATCTAAAGGGGCTGTTTGGAGTTCGAAATTTACATATATATTTTATGATTTTATAAAATACTACATGTCACAAGGATCGTGGGGTCATAAAGAACTCGAAAAACCGATTAATAACGAAGAAGATACGCTAGTTACGAGTTTACGATAGTTAATACTCTTATAAAACTATTTTTATAAAAGTTACTATTCATGGCAGAAACTTATACTTTGAAAACATCAATAATATGATAAAACTTTCAATTACAAGAACGTGCTCGAAAGAATCGCTAAAAACGGAGCTATAACGAATAAGATACGACATTTACGGGTTTTACGACTATTAAACTTATATAAATAAATATGTGAACTGATGTGAACAGTAAAAGTACTGTTCATCAGTGGACTCAAAACCTAAAAATGTCTTATTTTGATACATCGTCTTAGTACGAAGACGTGGGCGCAAGAAACATACAAATCGGACTTGAAACGTGCATTTTACGCCGTTTTTGTTAAAGGGTTATTTATAAACGTTTTTACTTTATAAATATAATTTCGCTAAAACGATTAGATGGTGATGTAGCTATATAGAAATATATATGTTATTAGTTATCAAAGTGCTATATTACTAGGGAATTTCATAATGAGGCCTCTTCGGATGGCGTATCGACGAGTTGTTGGATTTACGATTTAAAGTATCCTAGCTCCTCGTACGTCATGTCATGACCTCTTAATTATGATAGCCCGAATGATAGTATGATGATAACTATATAGGATTGTATATGATAGTTGTTAAGTCAAAGTACTTGAGTACTGATACGACATATATTTACTTAGGTTGCTTTCGGATATTTCCGTGATACGTTTTCTGCCATTTACCCGATTATTTCATCACTTCACTTCTAAGGTGAGTTCATAGCCCCCATTTCTATCTACTTGTTTTACAAACTCTACGGGGTGGAATTACATGCTTGTTTTACTACGGACACAAGTGTTTTCAAGTGTTTTCAAAGTGTATGCTATCCAGATTACTGCCTGATTATTAATGCCTAAGTTACCTTCTTGCCGTGAAGTCCCTATTTATCATGAGCCGTTAATTGCTAATTGTAGTGAGCGCTAGTGTTGTGGATAGATCTATCGGGACTGACAATCCCCACCTTACTTGGGTCACTAGTTTGATCATGGTGCATTTAACATTGAGAGGACAAGTGAGGTTGTTGGCAAGCATCCTATATTCTAGTTGGGGCAAACATCTAGTTAAGGCTTCGGGGTCATGAGCTTAGTGCATTAATACATGTTTTTGGACTACTGAACTTGTTTCATAGTCTACTAGTACCTAAAATCTTGTGGTCCCACTCTTTTACTTATAAACCTATGGATTCACTCAACCTTTGTGTTGACTTTTAACGTGTTTAATTTCAGGTCCTCAGATATAAGCTTGGATGGGAGCCGTGATGGATATCTATGAAGATGGATTCTGTGTTTTATTTAAATTCGATGCAACTTTTATCTATGAAAACTTATGTCGTCTTTTGGGATTATAAATCTTTTGTTTAAAGAACGTATGTAGTATGTCTATGACTTTTCTTTTCAAAACATATGGGACCTAATGTATGAACTCTGATTTTGTTATAATGCATCGAATGATCTTGTTTAAAATGCCAATTTAATGTCGTTTCCTATATCTTGATTGTTGTACTTTGACGGTAGCACCCCAAGGTTACCATTCCGCTGCATATCAGATTTTGGGGGTGTTACATTGAGCACTCATTCTGTTCCCGTGTCTGTGTTTGTCTGGTTTTGACCGTTTTCTTGTGATTTTTGCAATATACGTACCTACACATCACAAATGACAAAACAAGCAATATATAAGCATAATTTGCACAATTTGTTCATTTTAAGGCCATTTTTGGTATAAAAAGGATATGTGATTTCTTACATATCAAAATTTCCCAAACTAAGTAATTGTCGTGTCCTCACGTAATATTATATGCTTTAAAACCAAATACCTCAAAACCTCCCCAAACTAATCCTTTAAGAAGTAGTAAAGTCTATTGTGGGGAGAGTTAAGAAATCACAAGTTATAAAACACCCTATTTTCCCATTTTCAAAACCTTTTTTTAGCAACTACCTAGAATATTCCGACTTTTATTATTTCCATAACCGTTAGGGATCATAGAACAATATACATTTCGATTCGAGAATGCCCCAAAAAGGATAAATTCATCGTACCCGACTTTTCACTAGCTCCAAACCAAGGCTAAACAAATCACCGCTAAATATCATTAATAATGCTAACACTACTCATATTTGCAACTTGTGAACTTTTCACTCCCGACAATTATTATATCTTAGGTGAATGTGCTATTTTGAATTTCAACCATGGATCAACGTTTTGCAAAATTCTATGTTTCACGTTCCACCCGAGAATAATGAGTTTGAAGGCGAGATCATCCCATATAGCGACTTTCGTCTTGGCACATCCCAACCTTGCGGCTAAGTGACCAGGCTTTTGACACCCCACAGAGACTAGTATCGGGACTCACGGACCTTAGGTTTCAAAAACTCTCAGGTTTCCCATTTACACATAAAAGACTTAAAATAAAATAGTCAAAGTTCAAAAGCATATTTAAATTTAACAAAAAGAGATCTATTTATTAATTCAAACTTAATATTAAACATAACATTTATGTAATTGTAACCCTCGACCTTTTAGAAGGCTGCAACATCGGTTGTGAGCCGGCAAGATGCAGCAAACTTTTATCAGTCTCGGATTCTTATTCTTACTATAGGCTTTCCTTTAGAAACTACCACATTGGTTGTGAGCTCGGCAAAGGTAGTAAACTTTTATCAGCCCACAGTTTTTATTATTATTATTTTATGTATATATATAATTTTTTTATATATAGAGAAGACTTCTTTTTGAAAAATTCAAGTATAAGTTTGAACTAAGACTAAGATTTTTGCTATACACTACATAAAAATTGTTGATTTAAGTTTAATATCCAAAAATAGCACGTATGATTAGTCCGGTTAGGAGCTTATGGGAGAAAAAGCCACAAATTACATACATGAGCTCTTAAGATTTCCAAATAATCCTTGTTTAGCATCCAACTCATACTTAACTCTATCATTTTTCGTTCTTCGCGAATTTCCACGAACACTTAGCCTAAAAGTTAAGGAACAAGCTAGAGCTCAACACGCTCGATCGGGTCAAAATTTATTCTTATTCTACCCAGTAGGAAAGTCAAAATTATGACAAAACACTTATTTTATTTTTAAAATTTTTAAATTTTTTTTCATATTTTTTAAAATTTTGGCGGGAAAACGGGGTACGTGAGAACAACGGGCAAAGGTAGGTAAGATCATATCGAAGATATACTACCCCATACTAAAATTAAACATTGTCCTCAATGTTTCCTAATCTAAGGCTTATAACCCCATACTAGAACTCAAAAAGTCGAATGCATGATCCAAGCATGGAGAAAGTATCACACAAATCTTAAGCCGTTTATCAAGTATGCTAAAAGATAAATGTTAGTCGATAATAATCTTAGGATATCGGATTTCCCCAAACTAATTGCAAGTAAAGGCTAGGAAGCTCGAGTGGACCAGAACAAAACACCAAACACGAGAGTCTTTAGAAAATTTTAGGTCAATCCTGCAATCAATCATAAGTACAAACAACGAGAATCGGAAGAGTACAAGCCTCCTCACATCACAATAGAAATAAAAAAAAAAGATATGAAGGATAAGCAAGGGTGCCCTCCCACGGAAGCCTTTGTTTTTGGTAACCGAGTCACATAGCTTGACTCGATCCGCGAATTCATTCGTCCTTGGGAAAAGTATGGAGATCCTGGACTACTTTGGGTGGTAAGTCCCCTCCAAAGTAATGCTTCACACGATGACCATTCACTTTAAAGTTTGGACCATCGGGTTGAGATAACTCGATGGTTCCGTATGGAAAAATTTTAGTGATGGTGAAAGGTCCTAACCAACGAGTTTTAAGCTTTCCCGAGAATATCTTTAGACGAGAGTTGAAGAGTAAAACTCGATCACCAACATTGATAAAGATTGTGTTCATCACCATTTTCTCTCACTAAGGTTTATACCTCTTTCTCATACTTTCATTTTAAATATTCTTTGTTATGTACATTTTTATTTATATAGTTATATCACCAATTAGTTAATTTTTATAAAAAGTCTACAAGAAATCAAGAACAAGACTTAACTATATATATACATATATACTTACAAGAGAGGTAAAAATAAAATATGTACAAGATGGAACACTTAAAAATATTTATTTTGATATATTTCAAGTGCTAGTTAATTTAGTAAACTAGTTGTTAAATATATTGTTCATGAATTTGTTTATATAGTTTTGTAGTTTATTTTATGTTCTTGACATTTTTACTTGTGAAATGGAAGTGTTTTGAATGGATATAAAAATTAGTGGACTTTATCTACATGAAAGTTGTTGTATTATTAAACCTAGTGGACTTGTAGTAAATAAGTCATGGTAAAAACTACAAAAATAAAACATTTATATACATTTATAAAAACAGTCCGTACCTACTGTTTTGGCACAAAATTCTAGGCAATCTATAAACCTAAAAATGTGATAATACGTCTCAAGACGATTCCGAATATATAAAGAACTCGAAAAACGGACATAAAACGAAGAAGTTATAGCCGATTTAAGTTTGACGAAAAACTAGTATGTTTGACAGCTTTGCAAGTTTTCGGACTTTCTGTCCAGTTTACGGAAACGTATTTTTGACCCTTTTCGGGTCCGTGTCGGGAAATATTTATAAAAAAAGAACTTGTAGATTATGATTTTCCGTTAAATCCTCGAGTTGGAACGACCCGTAACTCATTATAACGAAGGAGATACGCCCTCTTAAAGTCGGACCATTTTTCTGAAAAATTAATAAAAATTCCTGCACCTATTTTATAAATAATAGTTGCTGTTTGAATAGTGAATTAGTGTTTTCAAGTGTTTTCGAGTCCGTTTGGACTATAAAAACCTTAAGAAATAATAGTGTACAATATGTATAATTTTAATACGCGTTTTAAAACTTTATATATATTATTTACGAATTCAATTAAACTATATATTTTGACACTTTGTAAATAATAAAAATAGTAAAACGAGCGTAAGCGATTAAATTTAATTGTTGGACTAATAGACTATTTTCTACATGATCAAACACATATATATAAACATCGACATTAAATAAAAGGACAATATAGAAAAATATTTTTACAAGTGTATTTATATACAATTACATAGACATTTAATTACAAACGTAACTTACACACTTAGTTTATAAACTAAACAAAAACTATTAGGTGGTGATATAACTTAATCCCTGATAGTACACCACCTGTTGGTCATGTTGAGGAGTCAGAGGGTTCTGACACATCTGGTGCGGGATCCACGTCATCGAATTCCACCACACCACTTTCACCAGATCACCCGCTTACCCATGATACACCCATTTAGGTTCCATCCCTTCGTAGGATCGCACGTATTGTAACATTCCGTATGTTCAGGTCATTTGCTACGTCATCTATTTTAATAATTATATTTTTTTTTCCTTCCTTTTTCGCACGCGTTTACTTTTAATTTCTCATTATATAGTAAAATCGCGTAAGCTAAACATCAACAATTAACGTAAACGGGCACCAAACAAATTAAAGTTTATGTCAAGCCATCAATATATTTTTTTTCAAAAGTAATAATTAACTTTGTTCATTTTATTTTTATCGGATACGTAAAGTGTATACGTTTCGCGATAAATTGCGTTTAGGCACTCCCGGAACCACAAAAACTTTTCTACGCTTCAACAAATACCCACTTTTATACCCAATACATAAAAGTTGCTAAATATATCATATATATCTTATAAATGCCGAAATTCTTGCCATTTATACAAAGATATATAGAATACTCTTCAAGTTAGTCAAATGTGCAACATACTTCTTTAATGCACACCATACTTCATTTAAAACCACCATACCTTGTCATTTGACTCATGAGACCATACCTAAGACCAAGACCCATCACTTGAACCTTACCTTGTCCCTTTGACTAAGACCTACACCATATATATTCATGTGTCTAGTAAGAGAAGTCTTACAAGTAAACACTTAGAAAAAAATCAAACATAACCTCTCTTTTGGCTCCCTATATGCTACGGCAAGGACCAAGCAACCACACAAACCCATATCAATTTTTATACAACCCATACACTCCTATACACATCCATTCTAAGGTATTCTAAGGTGATCCCAAGCATTGGCTAACCTTTTTCAAGTATTAATCAAGAAAAGTGAAACTAGGGTTTTAAAATGGAAAGCTAGGGTTTTATATCTAAACAAGGGTTTAGATACTTTGGTTCATCATCTTACATCATAATAAGGTTATCTAAAAACCTTCATGTCTTTACTTTCATCATTTTTATATGTTTACATGTTTTATATAACTATATCACCACTTAGGATTTTTAATATGTAAAACGAATTATCACTTATGTTTATGAATTTACACACTTTTCTTATGTCATATTGTTATATATATCATGGAAAAATGGATTAATAAATATGTTGACATGTTGTTTAAGTATAAACATGATTTTGTATAAATTTGGGTTTATAAAGTTAATAAAACAAACTCTTTATAAATGAACACACTTGGATAATAAAAGGGTGATTTGATTTCGACTTCATACAGTAGGTTTGACATTACATAAAAATAATACGCCTCATGACGATTCCAAAATGATAAGAAACTCGAAAAACCGATTTATAACGAAAAAGATACGTTAGTTACGAGTTTACGACGAGAAATACTTTTATAAAACTATTTTTATAAAATTTACTATTCATTACAGAAAGTGATATTTTTAAAACATCAAAAATATGATATAACTTTTAATTACGAGATCGTACTCGAAAGAATCGTTAAAAACGGAGCTATAACGAATAAAATACGACGTTTACGAGTTTACGATAACAAAAACTATAAAAATAAGTATATATCTGTTATGAACAGTAAAAATCACTATTCATCAGAAAAACTAAAATTTTAAAAATGTTATATTTTGATAACTCGACTTAATACGAAAATGTGGGTCGTGGACGTAAAAAACGAAAGAAACGGACTAAAAACGAGAAAGTTACGCCAGTTTTACTAAAGTATACTTATAAACGTTTTTACTTTATGAGGAGAGTTATATTGAATACCAAAAAAAGGTTGGATACTAGGGGACTCATCCACACCATCCATTTAAAAAAAATCAAT